>CM031238.1:492455604-492528325 GCA_018340775.1 Taxus wallichiana var. yunnanensis
ATTTGCAAACTGACCATTATTTAGTTGGGATATTTGATCGTGTAATATGATACCACGAATCAACACATGTTTAGCTCAATGAGTAATAAAATACCCAAAATATTATGTTAAGAACATAAAGGGTGGGTGACACCAAACAACCCTATCACATCGAGCGAAAAAGGCCAAATATATCAACTCTATGACCATTAACAATTAAAGAAGATGAGGCTTTTGAAAAAATGGTTTTTACATCCATGAAGAAGAACTTATCATATGTAACGTCCCTTTCTAAGGATTAATGCAGATAGAAGACCCTTAGCCTATCCAATTATTTCCCACAGGCTAAAGGGGTGGAGAAAATGAGAATAAAGTAATAATATGACTAAGTTATCCAAAAAGTAATATTATAAAGGAAACTTTTTTTATTATTAAAATAAAGGGGACTTTGTATTTTAAGTGACTTAACACTAAAATAGAAAAAGAAATTCACTTTATAAATTACAAAACCATTTTAACTGATTAAAGTGCAATCGTCCCACATGGAGCATCCCACTGGGGAGTAAAGACAAAACTATAAAATATGGTGAGGGGTTCATTTGGGGGATTGATGGTCATTATATCAATTCCTATTTGGAGAGTTTGAGTTTGAGTTTGTTGTTTCAACCTTCAACTATTGAGGGCAACAACCCTCTTTAGTATTCAGATTTTAGGGACGAAAACCCTCAATTTCTTTGTGGTGATCTCATACAGAAGTCATATTTGAGCTAAAGATCATATTTTTCAGAGCTAAAGAGTATATTTTTATAACTAGGCCTCAATTTCAATGTGATTGCAGAGATAGGAAACTAGAGCATCCTATGCAGATCAAAATTTTAGAGATTCTTGAGTCGGAACAACCACCCATTAGCTGAGATTCACTTGAGACAATATTTTGGATAGTTTTTGCACAATTTTAGGGCTAGGTGAATTGTTATGGAGTTGGGACAAACTTCTTAGGAGGCTATTTCAATTGTGAAAATAGTTGTTTTTGGTGTTAGGATTACACAAGGCATCACTTTAAGCCTTTTCATCCTTCCGATTTTGGCATCAAATGTTTAGTTGTTTTTATTTTCCGTTTTCAGTTGCAAAATAAATACAAATAAATTTGTATCTTATTTTACAAATTATTTTCTTGCATATACATGTGCCTTGAGGGTTTCTAAAGGTTGTCGGTCTCCTGGGTATTTTTTTCGTGGTTATATGATAAGGAGGATTTCATATTAATGTGTTTTTGCCTTGAGGGTTTGCTTGAATATCATATTGCTACCATATTTCTATAAGGGTTTGTGTGGATTTCCATATTTCATTTATTTATGTGCTAAGGGAACATTACAATGGTATCAAAGTTGTGATCTTCTTAGCATATGAATCATGAGGTCAACAACTTATCAACCATTTTTTTTCGATCAAAGTTATTTCAAAGGGAAGAAAAGATAGGTCTCATTCAAATGATGGTGATATGATTAGAAATTTTTAAAGAAGGTTGAAGGAGGTCCAAGAAAAAGAATAATTAGAGTTGTATGAAATTGAGAGGAATAAACCCTTGGAGGAATCAACCACACATGAGAATGTGTTGTTTGTTGAAGAAAAGGAAAATATTTTTAGAAAAAAAAGAAGAATTAGAACTAGAAGTACATAAATCTACAGAGGGGCACAAATTCAGTATGCAAGTCAAAGTAATTCCTAATGGTGAACAAAAAGTGCCTATTAATCTCCCAAGCATTGCAAAGATTGAGTCAATTCCATGTGAGGTTGATTTTCATAATAGCTATGTTGATAGGCATGCAAGTGAGAAGTATGTACTAGTTGATGCCATTATGTTTGAAATTTTTAATCATAAGAATGGTTGTGTTGAGGTAAAATTTAATGATCCACCATCAATGACAAGAATTAATCCCATTGATGAAGGAAATTTACCACATTACAGCCAAGCACAAAGGCTGTAATAAGGAGTCAAAACCTATGTGAGGAATGACAGAGAAGGGAAAAAGAAGAAAAGTTGATCACTTACCAAGAAAAATAGAACCTACATAAATTCAAAGAAGGTAAGCTCTTGAAACATCTCTATGACAGTTCTGAAAATAAAAAGAATGTTTCAATTCAAGAGGCACATAAAGTAGATTTTCCAAAAAAATCAAGGTTATTTGTGCATTTTGGGAAAACAATTCTTAGGAGTGTCAAAACAATTGTTTTTCCTTCAAATCAAGAAGTTTATGAGATGGAGTTCCAGGAAGACCTTGTTGAGAGGCATGCACATGGGAACATGGCCTCACTAGAGTACTACTGTTGATTTTCCGCTTGCTGAAATTTTCAGATCAATATACTAATAAGCGGTTTGACAAGATTCAGGATCATTACTCAAAGTATGACAACAATGATATTAGCAAAAACTCAACAATTTGGCAAGAGTTTCATCACCATGGGGAGTTTGGAGAAATGGTAAAAGTCACCACTCTCAACAAAGAGTACATAAATCTTTTCATTCAAGGTTGTTTATACAAAAAATATTGGATTCGGGAAATTGCTTGAATAACAAATATAACATAAGCTTTGATATTGCTATCAAAATCTTTAGCTTTGGAAATTTGAAAAAATAAAGTTAATGAGGAATCCTATAGGGCATGCAATACATTCTAACAAAGTTGTGAAGGATCAATCCATAGATCATTCCTTGGAGCTAAGCCCCACATTTGAAGAAAAGATCATATGTGACAACCAAATGGAGATGGTCCTAATAACATGCTTGATGTGGAAAATAATTTTAAGAAGGGTAAGACATGTATCAAAAGATGGTCGTTATCTCCAATTTTAGAACTGTTGTTACCCACATTTCCAATCTTCCTGACATTTAATTTGCAACCATAAAATAATTTTATACCACAGGGAAGATGCACTTCCCACCTATTTCCATTGATGAGGTATTTACAAATACTTGGAAGATGGGGTCCAACCACTACAATTCTGATTTTGAGTAAGAAAATGCATTGCTCCATTTATGGCATGGTGTTCTTCCTGGTTTCAAGTGTTGGACCAATAATATCTTTATTGAACAACCATAGATTGACAAATATGGAAGAATTCTATTGTAATGTCCCTCTTTCTCGGATAATTTTATCAAAGACCTTTAACCCATTTTGTCTACCCGACGACTAAAGGGTGACTTAAGTTTTATTAATTTTATTATATTGTGCAAAAATTAAAATATAACATTATAAAAGCACATATAATAAATTAATAAACTTAACATTAAAATAGAACTTAGGAAAGTGCATTAAAATAAAAGCACTTAATTAAATTGTATTTCCTAAGGAAAATGCGACTAGCTCAAGGGAGTCAAAAAAATAGAAAAGTGTGTCTAAGGTTCCATTAAAAAATGTGATTTGGCCTAGGGAAGTGCAACAAAGGGAATGAAGCTGATTGGTTGCAATAGAGGTCATTTTAGGTCCCTTTTCCTTTAAAAGGAGAGGTCGACTTGCTTGTAAGGCATTCCAGATTTATTTGATATTTCTCTCTTACATCGGAAGCTTTGAGTGATGTAGCCACCCTACATACATGATTAATCCATCCAAAAAAAATTCTTAGGAGTGTTAAAAACAACTCTGTCATTTACTTTTTCGTATAGCCCACACCTTGCTTAAACTAGCTCAAAATGCTACAATGCATATATATCATTGTATCAAGACCCAAAACCTCTTCAAACATGTTTAACAACATTAAATGAAATTGTTCAAACCATCAAATAAATTTCAAGAAGCCATCTTGCATCATTTTCCTTTTATACCCTCACTACTCCTTGTAGCCCTAAAAATAACAAAATATGAAAAATTTCCCAAAATATAGACCTTCTAACCTGATTGGTACTATTTTAGGAAACCATTATCTTCATTAAGGTGCATTTCAAATTTCAAGTCCTAACTCTCTTCTAGTGAAAAGTTATGCCACTTTTTGCAATTTTGTCTTCCTAGGCAATTAACCCTCCTACACTGTAAACCTCCAAGTTTAGAAGAACATGTAAACAACCAATAAAAAAGGATTACATTTCTAGATACCCTTTATCTTTCTCTAGCTTTTCACCATGGGAAATTCCTCAATTCATTTCTTATCTCTCTTAATCATCAAACCTTCCTTTTGCTTGTTTTGGAAGCCTAGCCTAGGGTTTTAAGGGAAAATTATGAATTTGAATTCTTTATGCTCTACTAACTGCTCAAACATCTTATTTCACCTTATTTGGACTTGTTCAAGGTCTTCTCCTTGCTCACAGAGGTCTCAAACTATCAATTGTGCAATTTTGCAAGTTTTGTACTTCAAACGCTCTTTACTTGTTCTCAAACCCTCAATTCTCCTATATATTGTTTTGAGATGATATTGGCTCCTTCAATATTGTTTCTCTCCTCCCTTTACTTATCTCAACATTATTCAGCTCTTACTCAACTCAATCTTTCATGTAGTTAAGTTCTTTGCTCAAATCTTACCATCTAGTTCTCCCTTGTCTCTCTCTCTCTCTCTCTCTCTCTCTCTCTCTCTCTCTTAAGCATTGTGACAACTCAGTCAGGTTTCTGATCATGTTTATGACATAATGTTACAACTATATCCTTCACACACCATCTTAAGCCCTTTATATTCCTACATAATAATCTTCATGCCTTAACAGGATGCATTAAGACCACTTCTTAAGTTAATTGACCATCAAACTCCTCAAACAGTTCTAACTCAGCCAACTTTGAGTATTTACTAATTTATTAAGAAGTACTCTTTTAATGTTCTTACCTTTGTATTTCATACCTTTGACATGCTCAAACAAGTCTCTTACAACATTCTTGACACTATCCAAATGGTTCTTGATTTACAAACCCTTTCATCAAACTCTTAACATACTTGACTAGTCATGATGACTATATGGGAACGAAGTTCCATCCATTTTGAGGGTTTCTAATTCCCTAACACCTTTCGAAGGTTAGGTTTAATGCTCCACAACTTCTACAACCTACCACTATTACCTTCTTGCTCATTAAACTCCAGTAGTATGCATTTCATGGACTTTATACCCTAATTTTGATGGTGACGGGGTTCCTTTTCAAATCTGTGCACACATTTTGCTACAACTCTTCTTGAATTTGTTCAATCTAGTTTTTATCACTGTCCAATCTTCCTAATACATTTCCAACCGATCAATTCTTCCATGGTTCTTTCAAGAAGCATTTATGTTATTATTCATTAACATTTCCCTTTTTAACTACTCTAAGCTGTGTATACACAACTATGTCTCGTGTTTTAAGGCTTTTACCCCCAAGTCTCATTTAAAAGATGTTAAGGCTTCTTGATCATTTAGTAGTCATTTATAATCTTGTCATGGAGTTTCTTTATTTTCTCAAATTATGATTGAGCTCCTTTCACTAACCCTTTCCTTCTCTCGAGCTTCTTTGTATATACAGTACAATCAAACTAAATTATCAACTCTCCATGGTTTGTAAAGATTCTTCAAATTTTTTTATAATTGTACTGAGACCACTTAGACCTCATTAATGATTCTTTAACCCTTAATTTCATTCAAGATTCCTACTCATTCGGATTCAAACAATTTCACAGTCAAATTTTGAGTTCTTGTTCATTGCTAACCTTAGAATTTATCTTGATATTGCTTATACACTGGGATCATGCTATAAACTCCCTTTTTTTACCCCTCAAGGTTCTTTCCCACTCACATCACCTATATAGACTTTTACAACCATTTTCAAGTTATAAAATGCAAAGCTCATGTTATCTTATTGTTTCAAAACCCTCAAAAACTATGCAGATCTAGTCTTAAGCCCGCAACTTCTTATTTGAATTTACAACTTGACTCTTCCATGTTAAAATAGAGCACTTTATATAGCATGTAAAGCAGTTATGTAGTTACTCGGTTGGTAAGCTGTTCAACCACCTCTCCTCTCAATAAATAAACCTCTGCCTGTATCATTTGAATAGTGCAGTTTGCTCTCTTTCTCTCTCTCTAAATATTTCTTCTCTTTGCATGTTCCAACATTGGTATCAGAGCGTTTGAAGGTTTGTGTGATTGACACCATTAGAGGAAGATGAGTTGCAGTGAAGTGTGTGTGAGGTCGATAGTAATGTCAACACCATTCCTGCATAACGAGGGAGAAAAACGAGGGCACACAACGTCCATTGGAAGGAAAAATGTGAAGCAAAAACACGTCATATTTTGCGCAATGAAAATGTGGCCTTTGTTCACCGATCGCTAGGAGAAATTGTGGCCTTTGTTCGTAACGAAAGAGGAAAACGTGAATTGCAAAAAGGAACAAAAACGTGAACAAATGTGAAGTGTTTCGAGCTTGCATGGGGAGAGAGAAACACAAAATACTACGTTGAAGTTTGCTAAAGTTGTGGCCAACACCAAAAAATGTGGGCACCTACAAAATCATGGATGAAACCCCAAGGGCATAAAGTCATGTGAACAAATCAATTAAGAAGAAAATTGTGTCTAGTTCGTGAGCCTCAGAGGGCGAGTCACAAATAATGTATTTGAGGTGTGTGGGAAAATGAAGAAAACCATGAAGTCGTGTACCTTGAAAATCATCGTAGTTGTAGACAAAATTGTGGTAGAAAAGCTTTAAGGAAAAGTCGTTCGAAAGAAGGTCGGCAAAATAATATTATTTTTCAACAAAGCTATTCACCTTTGCATAATTAATTTTAATATTTTAAATATTATTTATTGGAATAAGTAGTATTTTTGGTGGAATAAGTATTATTTTATTGAGTGTGGGAAAAAGTATTATTTTCGTTCTTTTGGAATAATAAAATGGCAAATATATCACACTTGACTTTTCTTTTCGAGACAAAAAATTAACGAGCGCTAATTTCAATGTTTGGAGTCATAAGATTTTAACTTGATTGCGGAGTTTCATGATTGTGATAAAATCATCAACGGTGATGCAATTCAACCAGCGACGAACTTCGAGGATTATGACAAAGCGTCATAAGGAAGCATTATTGCTTCTCAAGTTATCGATGTCGTCGATGATTTGATACTAGAAGTGCAGAATGCCACTATGGCAAGCATGTTGTGGGCGGTCTAAGGGATAAATATCAGTGATCGAGAAAAGAGTCGGGTTTTATTATTGAAAAATACGCTCTTTTCCGTAAAATTACAAGAAGGTGGATCACTGTCTGAGCACCTACTTTAGATGAAAGATCTCCAAGACCAGTTATCTTCCATCAACAAAAAGGTGAACCACAATGATATGGTGGCTTTGGTTTTAAACAACTTACCTTCTTTGTATGAGTCATTTGTGGAGGCACTCCATTTAATGGCTAAAAGTAAAACACTCACGTTTGACAAGGTGAGTTCCTACTTGTTGCAAAAGGAACGGAGACAACTTTAGGAAGAATCTAATTGTGACCATTCAGAGAGTGCTCTTGTCACTCAATCAAAGGGAAAGTGGAAACGTCAGTTTGGTGAGTCTTCCATTCGGTATTAGGTCACATTCTATTACTGTCACAATGTTGGGCACCTAAGAAGGATTTCCGAAAGCGGATGTATGATCTTTTGAAGCGAAAAAAATCCATGTAATGAGGAACATGTGGCAGCAAAGATTCACAGGAGAACGAGATTCAGATGACGGGCATGCTCTTTATTGTCTTATGACATCATGCTCGAATGACAGTGGTACCAGTTGTTGGATCATTGACTCTGGTGCATCTGCACACTTTTCATGTCGTAGGGATTGGTATGTTTCATTTATTGCAAAGATATGTTTTGAATCAGTAGTACTAGCTGATGGAGAATCACTTACAATAGAAGGGATAGGAGATATATGCATTATATTGAATAATGCTCATAGATTGTTGGTATGGAATGTTAGATATGTACCTTCTTTACAAAAGAATCTTCTATCTATTTGTCAATTGATTGAAAATCCCAATATTTATGTGGATTTATGTGGAAAGAAGTGTGTTGTCTCTAATGTGAAACAGAGATGGATAATTGCCCTTGGTATTGGGGAAGGTGGTCAGTATCGGCTTGTTGATCCGGCTACGATCAACATAAATGCACGTGTGGAGGACAGCTCCACCATTCAAGATGTGCAGGAGGCTGCAATGCCTTGGGAGGAAGCCATTCCTCACAAATATGTTGACTTGGATACAGTCAACCTACATGCACCTCTTGTGGAGGGAGTATCCACTAAAGCGGGTGTACGGGAGGCGGACATGCCCCGCGAGGATGGATTTCCTCATTGTGAAGAAAAATTTGTTATGGATGGAGACTCCGCTAGCTATTCCAAATGCACTAATGCTTTGCATGGTGAAATGGCTTTCCCAACCACTCACTCAGAGGTCCTTTCTCAAAGGACAATAGAGCATGACCGAGCTTTTCTCATTGTGTTGTGAATGATCTTTCCAAATAGAGGGGATATATGAGAAAATAGATAAGATGGAGGAGTTGGTTCTCACTCCTACCACTTTTGTGATGGATATGGTTATTTCTCCTATTGAGATGGAGACCACTACTTTGAGACGAAGATGTTATTTCTCCTACAATTGTGGAGTTGGTTCTAACTCCCTCGCACGAGATGGTCACATTTCTCTTCTTGAAAATCTGGATGAGCACTACATGGTGGTGCAAGGACGTGATCAAGGTGAATTTGATTGCAGGATAATTGAGTCTTTGTACAGACTCCAGAGAGGCTACACAAGCTTGGAATAGATTTTTCAATCCACATCTTCGAGGTTATGATTTCAGTATTTTGGAGATGGGACTGACACTCTCAGCCATTGGTGATTCATCACCGGTCAATGAATCATGTAACAGAGAACCAATGGACCACTTACCATATCCTTTGTCCATGGGACTAGATTTCTATTTTGCAGTTTTTCTTCATTCGACAACCTGCAACACGGTCATGGACTCGCTGATTTTAAAGTACAACTTAATGCACAAATCTATAGATGTAATGACTAAACATATGGGCTTTAGGAAATTTGTAAAATTTGGGACAAACTTTTTTTTTTTGGTTTCGGTTTAGTCACTAAGAGGACGTTAAAATAGAGCACTTTATTTAGCATGTAAAGCGATTACGTAGTTGTTCGATTGGTAAGCTGTTCAGCCACCTCTCCTCTCAATAAATAAACCTCGCCTGTATCATTTGAACAGGCGTTTTCTCTCTCTCTCTCTAAATATTTTTTCTTTCGCATGTTCCAACATTCCAACCTTATATGTTCAAATACCCTACATGCATCAATTACCTACCATTTCTTAGTTATAACACCTTACAATAACTTCTTACTTCTTCTTTCCATAGCCTAACGTTATTAAACCCTTCATGATAGAGTATAGAGACAATGAAGGTTTCTTATACTCACTTCAATCTCTAAAAATATCTTAATAACTTATAACCCTCGTGAATTTTGTATCACTCTATGCAATCAAGATTCATTGTGAAACATAAACCCCATCCATTTGCTTACCTTATCCCACGGTCAAATAATATAAATCACTATCATAATTGCCTCTACGGTCCTTCCTAAGCCTCAATGATTTCCAATCCTTCTAAACCTGCAACAAAGACATTTGCACAGTATTTATACACTTAAAAAATCCACAAAGATCACTTATAACCTTGCTTTGATCAGTCAACAATACATGATTACACAACTATATACATATTTACAAGAAGGAAGCTTGTTTATTAAATGAATCTTGAAATTTACAAAGCTTCTCTCGAGCCCTTAGAGGCTCTATCATAGAGGTATTATCCCTCTAGAAACCTTCTCCCACTTCAACAAAATACTCAATCATTCAAATACATCACTTTTTGATGAATTAGAAGGTAGTTAGGGTTTCTTTAGTCTTTACTCAACCCATGATTAGGTCACTAAGTGAGCTTTCACCATGGTGAGGGTAGAGTAGGAGAGTTTACAATATGAACACTTTGTTACATTTATTTCAAGCCTACACTAACACCTAGAAGTATAACACACTAACACTAGGCTAGATTACATAACTAGGCATATTTGAATATTTAAATATGAATTTTGGAGGGAAACCTCCAAAATGTCATTTATTACATCAAGAGGGGGTCCATATAGACTAAATAGGACCACAAACACCCTAAGTACCCCTAGAGAACCTAACCAAGCCAAAATTGTAGTAATTACATTGATGCTCTTGCATCACTAGTTTTTTTGCAAATAAATCCAAGAACAAAAACCCTTAGGATTTACCCCTCTTGTGGACAAAAACCCCAAGAGCATTGTGAGGGAATTCTACTCGGGAAATTCCATTGATCTTCACAAAGTTTTTATCATTCAAAGAAGTGTGTGTTGAAGAATAAAATTGTAATAGTGTTCACTTAAAAATCTAGTTTCTTTCATATTTTAGCTGCTAAAAATATTGTAGTCGGTTTAGAGAAGTTTTAGATCTTGTTGGGTGTTTATTGCATGAGTTTCCATCCATACCCTAGTCACATTTCCAAGGAAAAATTCGGGTTCATTGGGCGGGGATCTTTCATTTATTGGCTCGTTGCTAGATGTAAAAGGATTCACTTGTTGAGGTCAATTAATTCCAACATCCCAACATCTTTAGTATTGTTTGGGGAGAGATTCAGGGCAATGTATGACTATTACACTTACTTCTCAACACTCATAATGTCCGATCCGAACTAGTTTTTAAAGAGCATGGTTTGGGGTAGTATGGAAGGGACTTGTGGATTCTAAGGTAATCATTATGACACCAATATAGAATAGAATGTTGTGTCAAGGTAAATCTCTCAAAATCTCCTACTTCTAAAACAAGAAAAGGAGGTAAGCATTTTGATAAAAACCCAAGGTATGAAAAGGTGGGTCATATTTCAGATTTTTTGTTTCATACCATACCATTTCATATTTGTTGTCATCATGGTAAAAATTATAAAAATGGTGATAGGGTGAAGGATATAGTTTGCAACATAGGGCATATAGATCCTCTGATTCAAGTTCATATTTGTTTGTGCATAATGGTGTGGAATCTCAATGATAATCTGAGATATCTAAAGGGCATAAATTGTGACTTCAATATCTCTAACGTTGATAATTTCATTTGGACAAGAAAATACTAAAAATTGACCTCAAATGAGAAGAAGATCCAATATTTAGATCTAAACATAATTCGGACAAGGTTTGATTTATTTATTTTATTAGTGCTAACACATCAATATATTGTTAGAAATGCGATTACTATTCAGCTTGGGAAATGTCAAAGATATAAACAAGTTCCCCACCCATGGATATGTGAAAATAAATTCACAAAGGTTGGGATACTACAAGATAGCTTCACCATTTCTTGATCGTGAGTCAGAATTCAACATTAAATATCCCAAATTTAGAATTTAGCAATTGGAGTAGACACAAGATATGAAATTATTCTTATACCATGGGTTTGTGTGAGGTATCTTCTTATTATAATGTTTGGGTTATTATGGGTATGATCAACATAAATTTTCTAAGGAGGCTACTCAATGTAATGTCCCTTTCTAGGGCTTAAACTGAAAAATAGGAAACAACACCAATCCCACTTGAGAGTAATATGATTTTATAATAGCACACCTAAAATATCACAAACCCTAGCAGTGAATTGTATAGTGACTTCAAATCATCATACAACTATGTAATAACAACTGAAAATGCTTCTAAATAATTAATCCAACCATGACAACATTTATCAATCCAATTTACATAAAAAATGGAGAAAACAAGTGATTACACCTAATTTGCAATTAATTTTATGAAAGCAAAAGTGCAACCACAAGCAAGGGTTGGAAATAGCTCTTACAAAACTCTTAAAATCTTACAAATATAGATTTCAGCCTTATAAAATATGAGGAATTGAATGGTGCAAACCAAACATGGAGAAACCCTTTAAATCAATATAAACCCTAGTCCTATGCAACTCGCCCCACGTAGAAATGATAAATTATTGGCTCATATATGCAAAGAAATGATTTCTTTCACCTTTCAAAATTAGTACAAGTTCATCCATGCAAGAATCGAACCATACATCCATCAAAACACCTCCAAAATGCTCATGATGCAAGTCACCTAGGGTTAAATAAAAAGATATCAAATCTAATTACCGTAAGATATTTAATGATTCCAAATATCCTTGCTTGAGGGTTTTCATCCCCAAAGCAAGTGCCACTATCAAGGTTTTCATCGTTGAAGGGATCTCAAACAAGGGTTTTGTCCTTGATGAGAGAGATAGGAAATGTACAACCTTTACCGGGAAGAAAGATTAAGATTCAACATATCCTTATAATGGCCAAGCATCCTCTTTTTATAACATAAGGAGTGCTACATCATAACTTATGGACGACCTTATAATATTAAAGTCTATTTCTAATTTGAGCATATATGCTCACGAAAATTAATTAATTATGTAATTTATTTGATCTATTGGAGTGCTTGGCATCCAATAGGAATACAACATAAAATAATGCAATATTTTCTAAAACTACACTAGATATCTTTAGACAAATTTCCTCTAGCTCCAAATCCTTAGTCTCACGAGGAAGGATGGGATAAGCTCTTTCATAGCGACTAGTTTGGAAAAAGGGGACATTACAGTCTTCTCTTCCCAAAATTGCTTTCCCTCAAGAAATTGTAAGCAATCTAGATGCATCTTGGTTAAGTGGAGAAGCTTTTGCAATAACAAGTCTTGGTTACCATCCTTCTTCACTCTAGAAATAAATGATATATTCAAATGTAATCTTCTTTTTATTTTCAAATATGTGCATGGAACAAACATGTTTGAAAAATAAAGACTCTTATTAGCCCCCATATGCTCCATAGTTTGGTGGATCAATCCTCCCTTAGGTGCCTTAGACTTCTCTTCTCTTTTGATTGGTTGGTAGGTGCTCATACAAGCCAAAATACAGCTGCGTATGAATGTGATTAGTATCTTCACACATGGGTGACCAATGCATTTTGTGTTCACAAGACCCAAACACCCAACAATATTTTTCTTGCCACGCCAATTATTGTTATAATGATGCATTTCCCTCTCCAAAGGGAAGCTAACAATGACTGAAATCATCCCCCAAAGTGCAGGATACATATCCTCAAAGAGGGCTGCCCGAACAACCATCCAAAACACTACTGAATTTTTATTTATAGTAGTCCATAGAGCAAGAAAAGAGATGGAAAAATAATGATCCACTTTGGTAAATAAATAAAATAAGACAGTCTCTAAAATCAGCTATATATATGAGACCATGGTTTTGATCTTTCCTTACCACCATGCTACCTTTATTCATTATGTCTTGAAATATGATTTTTTTTATTCCAATTTGGAAATCCATTCCTTCACCACAATATTTTATGCTAAATTTTTCTAAAAATTGAGACCAAAGTACTTCAAAAGCAAGAATGAATTCAGCTGGGATAATTTTTAAAGAGAATATCACATACCTTGTACTTTTATATGAGGTATGTCATATGTACCTTTTTCCTTTTGCAATACACAAAAATCTCATCCATTAGGTTGATCTCAAAATCAGATATTCTTCCCCTTTTGTAGACCAAAATGATACCTACTTCATGTGCACAAAAAAGTTTGACAATGCATCAAATCATCTACACAACTTTTGCAACACCATTTGTTCTTAGCCTTCCCTTTTCTTGGTGCAAACTGATCATGAAGATTAAAATACAGTAGTATTATGGAATGGAGCCATGCATCATAGTCATCATGGTTATTCTTTTCCCTCCCATCTTTTCGTTCTTCCATGGAACCATAGGTTAGCAATATATGGAAAAGAAACTTGAAATTCTTATCATACTTATGATGCCTCAACCATGCCATGCTAGAATTCCTCCCATATTTATACAAACTCATCAATTTTCTTTCCTTCCATAAGCAAAGAGAGGAAAAATCAAAACTTAAATTTAACCTTCACCTTCTTTGAGCTTCAAGGGTTTACCCAAATTCCAAGGATGTAAGCAATCTATGTAACTCTTCACCATACCTCTTCTTCTCTCCATCAACATGTGCAAAGCAACCTCTATCTTGAAGCCCAAACTTGTGACCAAGAGTTTGTGATGACCAACCCAACATGATGATGAAATAGGAAACAAAGAATCTGAAATATGTTTGCACCTTGGGCTGTCATGAAAACCCTTCTCATAGGCATTGCTTGGGAGATGTATAATGAATCCTTGGCCAAGATTCTCCTCCCAACCTTGCTCCTCTACCTCCTTAGCATAGGTTTGACCATAGATGGAATACTCGCCAAAAACTCGGCGAGTTTAGAAAAACTCGCCAAAAATTATGCTAAACGAGTAACTCGCAGGAAAACTCGCCAAAAATGCAAAAAAAAAAACTCGCCGAGTATAGTTGGAATACTCACTTAAAAAATCGCCAAAACTCGCCACAAACTCGCCAAAACTACTTAAAAACTACTTCGCCAAAGACAGCATTTCTTTCCTTTTTGGATTTTGGTGAAGAAAACACAAGTACAGAAAAAAATTTGCCATTTTTGGAAAGGGTCCGGGAAGATGTAGCAGCAAAAACTTGCATGTGCCATAACTTTCATTCTGTGGCTCCGTTTCAAGTGTCGTTTTCTCTAAAAGTGCATATTTTCTCGAGCTCCATAAGTGATGGCAATATTTTTCTTATTTTCATAAAATCCATTTTTGCACCTTTTTGGGCCAAGCAACTTCTTGCTTGATCTTCCTGAAAGAATCATGAGCTTTGATTGCTCAGTAGGCAGATTAGTAATTAAAAATATTGGGTAGCTTTCCAAAACTCGGTAGTACTCGCCAAAACTCGACAAGTATTCTCCGTGCTCGGACTAATCACACGAAGAAGCGCAACAAATTGACTCAAAAAAAGGCTCAACGACTTGGTTTTGTGCAATATAATCTCGGTTTCACACAAAAAAGTTGAGGCGACATCGGTGGAACTCATTGATTTGGATGAGATAGATCCATACCGTGAGTGGCACAGGCAAGAAGAGGAAAACCCTACGTTCACAACAGGCGAGATTGCTTCTTTTGAGAGGGAGGCTATGGAGGAGAAGCACTAACGGGACTCAGGAGATATTGGGTGGATGACATCTTTGGAGGTGATCTCCAACATGCGGCGTGAGAGGAGCCACCAGCACCATCATCTAGTTCCATGATCGAGCCAGATTCGCGGCCTTAGGAGGAGGCGTGGAGGCGCGGCAGAGTGTGGGGACTAGTATCGGCCGGTTGTCGTATTCGCATGATGATGCGATTTTGTATTGTATTTGTATTCAAATCTAATAGAAAACACTTCTCCAACATTTTATGGGCTCATTTAATACATTTTGTAGCTATGTGTTGCTTAAAATTTATGTTTTTAAAGAAATTTGAGTATTTTTAGGTTCTAGAGTATTCCAGTATTGGCGAATATTGGCGAGTTTTTAGCGAAGTTTTTTTTTTTGGGGGTCAGCGAGTTTTGGTTTTGGCGAGTTTTCCTACTATGGGTTTGACCACTAAAGCATGAAAATGAAAAATAATGATGCTGATAGACTCTTGTCATGATCAAACACAATGTCATAGGGCTTACCATTATTTGTTGGTCCGAAAATTACAATGGGTGAAGGTGGTCATGGGCACACTGGAAAGGCCCTTTTTCATGAGTGTATCTCATAAAAACTACATTTGGAAACTTCGCTTCATAGATCCTCCAATATTCAATTTTTTCTCTAATTATAACCCCCTTTTTAGCTTGTTGTTCAAGATCACGAAGTCACTTGCCATGGTTTGCAATGGAGCCTCAACCATAACATATTTTTATTCTTTTCATCAAATGGATCAAGACAACAAAACTGAATTGGTGTAAAAAAAATCCATGATTTTGAGACACCTCCATACCTTTGTCCATCCCCAATATGTTTAGCTCCTATTGTCATATGAGAATTGCTTGGCTATCTCCAACATTCACTTCATCATCTTGTTCATCATGCTTCCATGCATCCTTTTTCTTATGCTCCCAAGTTCCCTTCGTATTTTCCACATGCAACCATTATAAATCAAGGGAATATCATTAACGATCCAAAGTTCTTTACCTTCCATTTCGCTTGGTTCTTTCTTAGCAATTTCTCCATCCTCTCATGCTTTTATAGGGTTGTAAGGAAAATAAGTCAAGGGATCACCTTTGCGAGGACATTGGATGCTTAGGGCTCCTAAAGGCTGATCCATCACTTTGTAAACAACTATTGTGGTGGTTCTTCCTCCTCCATTATGGGCTGATCTGTTTTGTCTTCATGTTCCAAAATGATAATTGGATTACCCTCTTCCAATGCATCCTCTTTTCCCTTATGCAAATATGATTTTTCAACATTTAGCTACACACACCCATTAGAAATCAATGAAACACCATTAAACATTAAGGACTCTTTACATTGGGACTCATGCTCCATGATTTCCCCCTCTTCCACTTTCTCTTTGTGGATTCCTCTATGGGATTTTTTTTCTCCATTACTTGCTGACCCTAATTTTTCTTCTAGTGCGACTTACGACCTAGGCTTGGGATTTGATCTTCCCTTACTCCCACAAACTTAGAAAATGACATGGCATAAAGAATATTCTTGAAAGAGCCCTATACTCCTCAGACCATGTAGAAATGTTTTTGCTTTAGATGGTTGAGTATTATTGATTCCCTTTGAAAAGTTCCTTTTACCATTAGGATCTTGAAGGGTATGGATCAACTCGGCCATTTTATTGGCTAATTTTTCTTTCCCTAGGGCAAGCCTTTTGAATCTAGCATCACCAAAAAAATATATCCTTCATTTATCTTCTTGCAAGAAACCCTCGAGGTTGGGAAGACTAGAGTTAAGATACCACTATAATGTCCCTTTCTAGGGTTGAGGCTGAAAAATAGGAAACAACATAAATCCCACTTGAGAGTGATATGATTTTTATAATAGACCTAAAATATAAAAAACCATAACAATGAACTATATAGGGACTTCAAATCATCAAAAACCATGTAATAACTGTTGAAAATGTTTGTAAATAATTAATCCAATCACGACAACATCTTTCAATCCAATTTACATCAAAGAAATGGAGAAAACAAGTGATTACACCCAGCTACAATTTATTTTATGACAACAACAATGCAACCACAACCAAGGGCCGGAAATAGCTCTTAGACAACTCCTAAAATCATAAAAATGTAGATTTCAACCTTATAAAAAATGATGAATTGAATGATGCAAACCAAACATGGAGAAACCCTTCAAATCAATGCAAACCCCACTCCTATGCAATTCACCCCACTTGGAAAAGCTGAATTATTGGCTCAATATGCAAAGAAATGATTGCTTCCACCTTTAGAAATTAGTACAAGTCCATCCATGCAAAAATCAAACCATACATCCATCAAAACACCTCCAAAATACTCATGATGTAAGTCTCTTAAGGCTAGATAAAAGATATCATTTCCAATTACCTTAAGATATTTAATGATTCCAAATATCCTTGTTTGAGGGTTTTTGTCCACAAGGAAAGTGCCACCATCGAGGGTTTTATCCTTGAAGGGATCTCGAATAAGGGTTTTGTCTTTGATGAGAGAGATATGAAATCTACAACCTTTACCAAAAAGAAATAATAAGATTCAACATATCCGGATAATGGTCAAAGATCCTCCTTTTATAACATAAGGGTGCTTTACATCATAACTTATGGCCGACCTTATAATATTAAATTATATTTCTAATTTGAGCAAATATTCTCACCAAACACCTAATTAATTAAGTAATTTATTTCATCTATTGGAGCGCTAGACATCTAATAGGATTACAACATAAAATAGTGCAATATTTCCTAAAACTAATCCAGATATCTTCAAACAACTTTCCTCTAGCTCCAAATCCTTAGTCCCATGAGGAAGGATGGGATAATGTCTTCCATAGTGACTAGCTTGGAAAAAGGGGACATTACACTCAATGAGATATTGGTGAAATGGAATTGTCATGAACTTGACAAGCTTGGTAAGAGTGTTGATAGTGGTGAGCTAAGTGTTGTGTTGAAATGCAATACAATGAAATGGTTATAATTTGAGGTACTTGGAAATTTTGGATATGGTAACCTATTCTGGTGGGATCAACATCTTGATTTAGTATATTTGATCTCCTAGGTTTTGTGGATGTGTTGATGGGGATTACGAAATTGGCTATATACCCCATAAGGGTTGGGCAACTAGACTTCCAAAATTACTACCTAGGAATGGTGGCAATGATATGCTTGATGTAATGGTAATTGTTTTGCCTCACCTTTATTTGATAGTTTTCCCTCTTCTTTGGGATATGTTAGTTTTTGCAGCCAAGAGAGCAATTCATCAAATGCATTGTTTGTTAAAATTAGAAAAGAAGTGGAGAATCTAGTAAAAAGGGTAGACGATATAAGGAATCATGAATCCCATGTTATGCTAAATTCATGAGTGAACAAATCAGTTCATCTACCTACAAAGGTGCGATTTTTTTGGGAAAAATCCATTAAATGGGATCAAGAGATATTTCTAGACATAAAGAAGGCTATAGTCATGAAGCAAGTGATTGGCATCCTTCTTCACATGAGAAGAGCAAATCAATGAAAACACAGTGGTGAGCACTTGGGAAACCTTTGTCCTTAAGGGACTATATGGAAGAAGTCCACATGCTTTGAGTAGAAGGTTTCATTGAGGAGAGCATATGTAGTGTCCCTTTTTCGGGACTCTCTGAAATGACCCGAAAGCTGGTATGGAGGATTGAAAAATTCAGCGTGAAACCCTCACTACACCGCATCCACTTTCTGCTAGGATGGCGACCCCTTAAGAAGATTTAAACAAACCTTTCTATGCACAAAATTCACTCAAACCTTTGGGAAATATGCTAAGAAATTATAAGAAAATACCATCAACCATTAGATGTAAGAAAACTATAATTTATAGAGGCCACAAGTTGTATTTTGAATATTCCATGAAACCTTTCCCTGAGAATTACTTAATAATTTTCAGAATTGAAATAATACTTATATACAGCCAAACAATTGATAAAAAGGGAATATTTCACCTTTAGAGATTATGGAGAATCCAACCATGCAATTAGATCACATAAAAACCAACAATATCATCTGAAACACTCTCCAAAGCCACATAGGGCATAAATCAATTATATCCAACAATAAAGAGAAGTACACCAAGAGATAGTGTGGGGTTTTTTCCACACCAGCTTCTCCACAAGGGTTTTTGTCCTTGGGAGGGCCTCAATCAAGGGTTTTCATCCTTGAGAGAGATGGGAAAGATGCTTAACAAGCAATCCTTCACCAAGATATGCAAATTCACCAAAAACATGACATCTAATGGCCAAACAAACTCCTTTTATAAGCTGTAAGGGGTGCTTACTGATAGAATGATGGACCACCCCTTAAGAAAAGTACTCTTAATTTTATAATTGGTATTTGGAGCCTCTGAGCTCAAATACTTTTATTTTATAACTAAATAAGTTCTTCTATTGGAGCGTTAGGCTTCCCAATAACAATACATTATAATAATAAAAAAACTACTAAATTATCATCACAACATCATAAAAATATTCCCCTTGCTCCCTTCCTTGGACCCATTGGGAGAAGAAAAGGTCTTCAAGTGAGGCTAGTCTCCAAAAAGGGACATGACAGTCCTCCCCTCTTGAAATTGCTTGTCCTCAAGCAATGACATACCAGATCCCAAATGAATCTCAGTTGCTCCTTCTTTGTGCCTACACATGAAGCAAACTAGTTAAAGAAAAAATATTCTCTCATCTGCCTTCCCTCATGCTTTGAAGGCATGATGATCAACTTCCTTTCATGCCTATCAAACTTCATGTTCTCCTTGTTTGGCTGATATGTATCCATGTTATCAATGACATAAGCTGTAACTAATCAATTTCCCTTTAGGAAGGGAATAGATGATGACTAAAATGAAATATAAGAGAATTTGGTAAAGAAAAATTAGTCATGCATCTTTTAACTCTCTCTCCATATGTTCTCATGATGTTGCTTGTCAAACTTGTGTTTGCAAACTCAGCTATGATCCACCTTTCTGGACTGTTGGTAAGGGATAGAGTTCAACCCCCTTTTGCTTAACCTTGTCAACTTTCACCACCATGATCAACAACTTAAATTCTCCTTTTATAACTTTATCGGTGGCTGAATTTGTGCATGCCCAACTGTGATTATGTTCTCCCAATGAGCTGATATATGAAAAAGAGAACCATAATGAAATTCCTCTTGCTTTGCTACCATGAATCCTCCATCCTCCAAATCTTGAATTCTAGACTTTTTATTTTTATTCTCAAAGTTCAGTCCTACATCATGGTGGTTGAGGTTATTGCATCCCATAAACAATGGTAACTTCAGCTGACTTAATTTCAAGAAAAACATCACATACCTTGCACCTTCCTATGAGATTTGACAGTTGTACTATATTCTTTTTTTTAAGGCATGAAAATATTATTGACATTGGTGACCTTGAAGCCTCCAAGGTTAATTATGCTCAACCCATGTTTAAGCTGTACATTCTCCTCTTAAATTTATGATTGGTGTCATTATCTATGAGGATTACTACTCCATGGCCAATAAAGAAACCGATTACCGAGAAAATTTGTTATGTATGAATGTTAAACCAAGATTCAAAGGTGTGGGTCATTCTTGTACACTCAAGGATGATATTATGAAACATATTGATCTAACAATCAGACCATCTTCCCTTTTTGATGCCCAAAATGGTACTAACCCCACATATGGCAAAGCGATTTTGGCATTGCACCCAAACATCCATGCACTTTTGGTTACACCATTCATTTTTTACCTTCTCTTCACTTGACACAAGTTGATCATGAGGATAAAAACACAACAATATCATGGAGCGAGCAATGCAACATAGTCTACTTGGTGAAAACCGAGCTACATTGGCATGTTGGTATGTAATAAAATTGAAATCTTTTGGGACCATGAGCTGTCCCTAACTGTCTTATAAATCCAATTTCGAGTTAGAATCAACACACAAAAACTATTTCAAAACACCTTACCCCCATGGACTTGCTCTTCCCTGGTGTCATCCTTGAAGGTTACTTGCAAACCTGATTGGTTTTGCGGATTGTGGAGGTGAAAACATGGCAGTGTCATAAGAAAAAGTACATAGTTATCATTCCTTCCGATTGCTTATGATATCCATAGTTTTGACATTGTACGTTGATAGCAATAACTCGAGGTCTTCCTAGGTCTAGTGATGCTTACCTCCACTTCATCATTTAGCTCCTTCAAGCTAGTAATGATACTCATGCACGAGAATTTATTATGGCTGAGTATGTTGATAACAGTCCAACAACTTCACCAATTGCTATCTTTAATCCTTCGTGGAGAATTTCTTCCCCTCTCCTTGGCCTCATCAATTTTGTTGAGTTACCTTCAATGCATCCACTATTGTGACCCCAAAATTCTTTTCTATACACATGCGTATCAGCTGAGATATAATCCAAATAATAAAGAAAAAAGTGGTTACCTTGACAAGTGTACCATGGTCTTTGGAAGGGGGTAACTTCTCACCAATTCCATCTTGGCCCATGTACATAAAGCGGTCTTCACATAGTTCGGAGGTTGCATGAGAGGGTGTATGTGCTCCTTACCATTTAATGTGCTTTCCCTACTACCCCTTGGACTGTCATCAAGGTGCTCCTTTTTTGGTCCTTGTTTCTTCAATAATTGTATCTTCCCCCTTTCATACTATCTCCACCCCTTGATCACGAGCTTGGGATGTCTTTGTGGCTCTTACCAAATCTTAATTTTCCATCATTATGTTCTTCATTGACAATTGTTATAAATAGTCTAACAAGCTTCTTTGTCATTATGTCTATTTGTGGGTTCCAACCATCCCTTTCTCTTCACCCTCTTGCTCATCATGCCTCTTTTCAACCCTGAATTCATCACATGCTAAAATAACATCAGTATTAACCAAACAATGATCATTAATTACCTCATAATGTTGTCCTTCCACAACAATGGGAGTTAGGGCTAAATCTCCATCCTCCATGACTCCACCTCCTTCTTTGACTGTTGCTAAGGACATCTCAATAGGCTGAAGGTGCTCAATTTCAGTTTGTAATTGGGTGTTATCTACCCAATCCCTCTTACCGAACTGAAATTTAGACTTTTCCTCTCCTCCTAAATGCAGACCTGATTTTTCTCCATCATGTGTGTGACCATTAGGGCTCAAAAATTTGTCATGGGAACTTAAGAAACTTCTATCTTCAAACCCTTCTTCATATGTAGTGTCAAAACCCTTGAGTGTGGTGTCCTTATGGAGTGTTGACCTCTTCCTTGTTGCTTGGGTTTTTGACCTTGTGCCAATTCCAACTCTCTTTGTTTCCAACTCCATGAACACTGCAAAAGGGAGGGCATCCCGGACCTTCTCCGGAAGATCTCTATAGTGAAACATCAAATCTAGAGCCTTGTAAGACTTTGGAGTAGCTTCTTCTTTGATTATCCTAGCTCCATCGAGTTTCTCGGCTAAGTGAGGGTTTCTATTGACCTTGTTCATTCCTTTACATCTTCTCGAACCTTTCTAACTTATCTTCCATGCTTCATAGGCTGGGAGGATGATGCTTTGATACCAATGTAATGTCCCTTTTTAGGGACTCTCCGAAAATGACACTGAAGCTGGTTATGGAGGACTAAAATCATATTTAGGCGAAATTTGTAGATGGTTGAAAATTCACTATTAAACCCTCACTACGTTGGCAACACTTTCCTTATCAATAAAGAAGAGTGTTTTTACCATGTACTCTCGTAAGTGTTATCTTTCTTTAGTGGCTATCAATCTATGAGCCCTAGCACTTCTTTGTCATTCCTCACAATTCTTTTGTGTTTCCTTTATATCCTCCACACTTGAATATATGAATTCCTTTTCTTGTCTAATTTCATCATTTGGTTCCTTCAAAAGCATACATTTTTCTATCAAGGGCTCTTCATTGACTTCTATTAGGATAACTCCGTGAGTCCGAGAGTGATTATGGGCACTTGTAAATGCCCTTTCTTGAGTATGACTTCAAACAATGACATCCCTATGTTCCTTTCCCAAAACTGATCTCTCTACAAATATTTAGTTCTATGCAACCATTAAATGCCAACAATTCATCATTAAACATTAAACGATTGTTACCTTGAGTTACATGCATGATGGAAGGATCTTTTCTCCCTAGGGCTAAAACATTAGTTTACTTGGCATGTTGTCCTTCCTTTGGCACTAAGATTCTTTGTTGTAATGTCCCTTTTGAGGGGACTCGGGAAATGACCAAGGAGCTGATATGTAACACTTAAAAATCAGATTAGTGAGTTGTAGATAAGCGATATCGGCTATGCAACTTGCAAATTATGCCCTTCCTAGGGAAATGACCTCCTTGGAAAAGTTAAACTCTTCAAAGGTGGGTTAAACCTTGTTAACAAACTTCAATTCTTATCCCAAAAATATTAAAAAACCCTCAACAAACACAATCAACTATTAGAAATCAGAATTGAGCAAGGAAATAATTAATTTTGGAAACTCTAACCAATAAACTTTAAAGAGCTTGGAAAATAGTAAATCACCTCCAAAATTCACAAAACTTGAGATCTAGGCTTTTAAAAATATGGAGAATAAGATAATAAATTCATATTGATCAACTTATCATCAACACATACTAAATAATTCTACCAAGTGGGTCATTTCACTTCAAATAAATTGATTATTGATCCAAAAGAGATAAATCATACAAGAAAATGACAAGTTATTGCTCTCCGAACCAACTTGCATACACAGATCCTCGTGGGAGGGTTTTCATCCTCCACAAGACCTCAATCAAGGTTTTTGTCCTTGAGAGAGTCCTCAATTAAGGGTTTTCATCCTTGAGAAATGTAGGAAAGGTGCTTCACAAGAAAATCTTTATCAAGATATGAAAATTCACCAAATCATTCCTCTTTAATGGCCAAGTGACCTTCTTTTATAACCATAAGGGGTACTTATAATGCAAATGATGGTTGCCCCCTTAACAAAAGTACTTTTAATTTTCTAATTGGTATTTGGAGCCTACATGTTCAAAATACTTTTAATTTCTAACTAAATAAGTTCTTCTATTGGAGTGCTAGGCTTCCCAATAGCAATACATGATAATAATAAAAAAAACTACTAAATTATCACGCCATCATCATAATATTCACCTTGAACCCTTCCTTGATCACGGGGAGAAGAATGGGTCAAAGTCTTGAAGTGAGGTTAGTCTCCAAAAAGAGACATGACATCATATAAATGTGGGTGTTGTATGGAGTAGACTCCATGATAATTGTTGTCGGAGGTTGTTCCACTTGACAACTATGGGATTGGATGTTATGGTTATTATAGTATGATGACCTTGGTGCATTCGAGCATGTATGGTGCTCTTGGCAAAAAGATTCAAGATGATAGGTATTGGGAGGCTAATGAGTTCATATCTCACATGGTTGAGGAGCATCATGGATGGAAGAATTTGGCAAACACTCCAACTTCAAGAGCGTTGTGTTATAATTTAGTTTTAGATTCTCTGAGGCAACAATAAGGAAGACTTTACCCAAAACATGTGATTGCAAATACCCAAGATGGATTTGGGATCCGGGTATTGGTAAGAAGGTTCATTATGGAGGGATCATAGTTGGAATAACATTGCTTAATATAACAAATCGTTACACCAAAACCTTGAGGCATTTGTGAATTCACACACCAGGATCATAACAACACATCATGCTTCCCAATAGCAATACATGATAATAATAAAAAAACTACAAAATTATCATGACATCATCATAATCTTCACCTTGCTCCCTTGACCCACGGGGAGAAGAATGGGTTAAAGTCATCAAGTGAGGTTAGTCTCCAAAAGGGGACATGACATCATATAAATGTGGGTGTTGTATGGAGTAGACTCCATGATAATTGTTGGCGAGAGGTTGTTCCACTTGACAACTATGGGATTTAGATGTTATGGTTATTATAGTATGACGACCTTGGTGCATTCGAGCATATATGATGCTCTCGGGAAAAAGATTCAAGATAAAAGATATTAGGAGGCTAATGAGTTCATATCTCACATGGTTTGGGAGCATCATGGATGGAAGAATTTGGCAAACACTCCAACTTCAAGAGCGTTGTGTTACAGTTTAGTTTTAGATTCTTTGAGGCAACAATAAGGAAGACTTTACCAGAACATGTGATTACAAATACCCAAGATGGATTTGGGATCCAGGTATTGGTAAGAAGGTTCATTATGGAGGGATAAGAGTTGGAACAACATTTCTTAATATAATAAATCGTTACACCAAAACCTTGAGGCATTTGTGAATTCGCACACCAGGATCATAACATCGCATCATGCGCTATAGCTAAGACCCCATGCTAGATTTGCGCTTGTATAGTGGGACCACGCCCAACCCTATACGAGCCTCGAGCGAACACTACAATGCCGGCGTAGCCACCCGTGTCGGGACTCAAACCTGGATGGTTGCTCTGATACCAAATGTAATGAAGCTGTTGCACAAAACCTCGAGGCATTAATGAATTCACACACCAAGATCATATCACTTGAGTACAAGTAATTTCAAGTGGGGAAGACTGTAATGTCTCTTTCTCGAGATTAATACATATAGAAGACCCTTAGCATATCTAGTTATTTCCCGCAGGCTAAAGGGGTGGAGAAAAGGGAAATAAGGTAATAATATGACTAAGTTAGCCAAAAAGTAATATTATAAAGGCAACTTATGTTATTATTATTAAAATAAAGGGGACTTTCTATTTTAAGTGACTTAACACTAAAATAAAAATAAGAAAGTCGCTTTATAAATTAAAAAAGTCACTTTAAGTGATTAAAGTGCAATTGTCCCACATGGAGCACCCCACTTGGGGAATAGAGACAAAAAAGTATAAAAGGAGGTGAGGGGGTTCATTTGGGGGATTGATGGTCATTATATCAATTCCTATTTGGAGAGTTTGAGCTTGTTGCTTCAACCTTCAACTATTAAGGATGAAAACCCTCTTTAGTATTCAGATTTTGGGGACGAAAACCCTCAATTTCTCGTGGTGATCTCATACGGAGGTCACATTTGAGCTAAAGATCAGATTTTTAGAGCTAAAGAGCAGATTTTCAGAACTAGGGCACAATTTCAGGGTGATTTCAGAGATAGGCAGCTAGGGCATCATATGCAAATCAATTTTTAAAGCTTCTTGTGTTGGAACAGCCACCCATCAGCTGAGATTCACTTGGGACAAGATTTTGGACAATTTTTGCACAATTATATGGCTGGGCGAATTGTTCGGTAGATGGGACGAACCCCTTAGGAGGCTATTTTAGTTGTGAAAGTTTTTTTGGTGCTAGGGCTTGCACAAGGCCTAAATCTGCCCTAGGGCATCATTTCCAACCTTCCATCCTTCCAATTTGGCATCAAACAATTGTTTTTATCTTCCATTTTTAGTTGCAAAATAAATAAAAATAAATTCAAATCTTTGTTGTAAAAATTATTTTCTTGCATATACATGTGCCTTGAGGGTTCCTAAAGGTTTTGGGCCTCCTAGGTATTTTTGTTGTGGTTATTTGATAAATAAAGGAGGATTTTAGATTGTTGTGTTTTTGCCTTAAGGGTTTGCTTGAAAATCATATTGTTGTCATATTTCTATAAGGGTTTGTGTGGATTTCTAAATTTTCTTTAGAATAAAAGACCATTCTCAATGCGATCATAGGAATTTTCAAAATCCATCTTTACAAACATTTGTTATCAAGAAACACAAGCTCATTTCATGCCTTCCCAAATAACAATGATACTATCTAGAATATATCATCCTTTAATTAAGCTAGTTTGCTCCGGTCTAATAATGACAAGAAGAATACGATTGATGCAAATCACTAGAGCTTTAGCAATTATCTTGTATGAGACATTTAACAAAGTAATGGGATGCCAACTGGTAATAGGTCCCAAGTCTATGGCCTTAAGTATGGATTTAATATTTATTTATTGATTATTTTACCTAAGAATTTTAGGTTAAATGCTTCGTTGTAAATCTATAATAAGCCAAGACCACCAAAGTGCCATGTGATTTTACAAAATTCACAAGGCAAACTATCAACCCCTAGTTATTTGTCATTGATAATACATTGCACCACCACATTGAAGCCGAGATGAAGGTTTTAACTTTTAGGAAACCACATCAAGGCATTCTTGTTAAACTCGATTCATTTCTTTTGTCATCTCTTGGGATTGAAAGATCAACATTGTAGTGTTCCAAAAATGGCGAAGAGATTTCGAGGCAAGTTTATAAGATGACAATGCATAGTCTAAATGATTTTGATTTGATCCTTAGCTTGTTTAGCTCGTAGAGATTTGAAAAATATTGGGAGTAATGATCCCCTACTTTAAGCCAATGTAAGGACACAAATTTGGGCTTCTGTGGTGGCATGACTTTCTATCAACTTACACTTGTGTTTAAGTCTAGACATCATTGATTGTAGATGAGAATCAAAAGGGTTACATTCAAGATGAACAATTTTTTTTTTGAAAATCTTTGTACAATCCACAATAGGCCTGAGTTCGAAGCCGCACCACTTGTTTGCCAAAGTGGCAGGGGAAGGTGGCAATGCAACTAATATAATCATTCCACCACTCAATCCAATTGGTGGTATAGGGAGAATGAGATGCTAAGTTTTACAACTTGGCTATAAGTTGGATAGTTCCCTTGTGTTCCAACATAGATGTGTCAAGGAAGAATTGGGTATGTGGCACTTTGAATTTTACATCTCCTTAAATTAGCTTAAAGGAGTTGGGACTATGATTAGAAAGCACAATGTCTTGGTGAATGGTGATTGTTGGCCCACAAGAGATGAAAATAAAACACGTGTTGTTTGGAAAGCATGACATGATCAAGTCTTTTGAGAAACCTTGTCAATTCCAACTTGGAAATTGGACCAAGTAAACCACAATTGAGGAGTAAATGTTTGCCATCAAAGGATAGGGTCAAACAACCCCAACAATTTTAACAATAAAACAACACTTCGTATTCTTCTACGTACCACCACATCAAAAGGCCACTTTCTTTGTCCTCAAAATGCTCAAACATATTATAGTCGCTACACACAAGCCCAAAAGCCAATGGAAAGTTGTCAACTAACTATTGCCATAAAGTCGATCATTACGGACCATCATTATAGGCATAGATATCAACAACGCCAAAAGAATGCCCATTAATGTCAAGAATGACCTAGATAACTCAAATGTGACATATCTTCACTTGAAGTAACAAATAAGGATGCAAATCTTAGGGATATTGAAATATTGGCACCAACCCCACCATTTTCATAAGCTAATAAAATGCGTGAAGTCGACACACTACATATGAAGCGAGCATGAAGCACGAAACTTGCAAACTTTAACTTCCTGCTAACATATAAAGTCTAAATTTCCAACGGGTTGATAAGTATAGTACATGAAGAATTTTTGCGAGGACTCCATGAGACCTCTTTCACTTTGTGATATAAAATTCATGCAAGAAACTCATGCATGTGAAGTTCCCCTTCACCATCCTCATATACTATGTTAGAATCCACAACAAAAATTACGAGTTCATGAAAGGCGTTGGTTGGACTTGATATGATGGAAATGGAGCATCGTTTAGCCCCATTGGCTCACTTGGGTGACTTGTTACCACCATGAGGTGGAGTACACAAATGTCGAGTGGGTTGAGCAACCATTATAGAGGTCTCTTCCTCGAAAACAATCATTTGCATAGAGTTATCTCAAGACACCTGGCTCTAACGAAGAATAGGGTGGCCTTGTAAAAGGGGACCCAACATAGGGGTTAGTGGAGTGCTTATTGTTTTTGTGTGTTTGGCTAAGGTTGACATTGGAAACAAATTTAGCCACTTCTAGGTTTTTATTCTCTACAAAGGACTTTTTATTAGCCATGGTGATTCAACGATTAATCTTTGTTGTCAATACTTGCTTTTTAGTTGGTAAAGGTCATGTGGTTGGCTTAGGGTGAGTCATGAGGCGACAATCACAAACACACAAAACCGACCTAAATATCAAGACTCTTTCAAGTCTTTCAGGATATCAACCTCAACACAAACTCGTTTGTTTGGTCAAGAATAGAAGCGATCAATGTCATGACATATAACCTGCCCGATAGGTTTAACTATCTCTGGAATGAAATACCAAAGAGGAATTGGGAGGCCAAGGAGCTTGACCCAAATAGGGACTTTGAGGGGAACTTGCTCAACGACTTTAAAATCACGATTCTAGGGGAAAGCACCACGAGAGTATTCCACAAGAATTAGCAACTTGATTTAGTGAATATGGCTTGAACTTACAAGGGCTCCTTGAAGGAAAATTAATAAAATATTTGGTGAGGTTTCTAAGCTCGATCCCATTGGGTTCCCAGTGGTGTTTGATTCGGAGTTTGGAGGAAGTCTTCAAAGGGGATGCAACCAACATAGTAAACAATAAGACAATTGTTTTCATACCACTTAATAACTAGTTTGACAACAGCAACATTAATTGAAACATTAGTACACGAGGATGGGTTACAAACGCATTACCTTATCGTAGACTTTTGGGACAACTTTCCATGCTCTCTTGGGTGCCATTCTTACCGCCTTCTATATCTCGAGTTGCTACTAGTTGGACAAGGAACATACTTATAGGCTTAAACCATCCAAATGGGAGTTAATGCTAAGCTTAACATGAGCATGTTTTAAAATCCTGCTTAGACGATATGAACTGAAAGCAAAGCTTGAAAAGACAACAAAATGAAGAGCCGACATACAAAACCCTAGTAGAGCCAAGTTCTTAAAAGCTGACATGCAAAGCCCTAGAGAGCCAAGTTCTCAAAAAAATAAATCATGTTTTAAAATATTAGTAGTAGACAAAAAGGTTCCTTCGAGACACAATTTTACGTAAATACCTAATGTATATAAGCAAATCTATAATATGAATATATAACAAACAATCCAAAATAAACACAATGTCTACAAGAACATCTGTCAAGCCAGATTAACAATCCAATCTATTTAATTTTTACATAAAACTGACTCTTACAAACATATTTCAATCCAAATTAGCAAAAACTAATTCACATGCTTAAATTATACTTTTGTGGAATTTTCCAAAAATTGGAGACATTATTATAGTTTAATTTTTGTAGCTGAAGTTCAATAATTTGGACTGAAAATGTCCACCCTGAAAGTTTTTAAGAATAGCTCATTGATCTACGTCAAAAATACTATCTTGTTTTATTTTATATTTTGCCAAAAAAATTCAAGTCCACACATTGAAATTGCTTTAATTTTTAAGACAGCCACGTAGTCCATGGTTTTACTGGACTTCAGCATATTACTAACAATCGTTGTTCTCTCTTAAAAACAAATGTCCAGCTTTGCTTCTGCATGATGCTGTGAAGGAAGTGTTTGCATTTTAAAAAAAAAAATCAATACGAAGAATACATTAGGAACAAGAATTTTTAATAGTCCACGAATACATTTACCATACCAAGAAGAATACAGGAAAATATAAGCAAACCAATTTTAGAGATCCTGATAATGAAATACATGGTAAGAACCTTCCCCTCAAACCTCTTTGGGAAGGTCAATCTGTCTGTTTATGACATTAGCGCTTGTCGTTGCTCTAATTTCTCTTTCAGCAACTTCATTGTCCAATCCAACAACACTATCGCGGCACCCGGGCCTTCTAGTATTTGCTGCTTGCTCTTTTGACATTGTTTTGGAGATACCCAAACTCATTCCAACTGAAACTAAGGTTTCAAGTGACTTTTCACTGTTCAAAAGTAAGTCTTCATCCAGATCTATTGCATCCTGCCAAAATTCCCTTTTTTAGTATGTCTTGTTGTCATGACCACCATATACAAATAAAAAAATGAGAAAGAAGATTAATGCAGGCCCTGAGGTGTGTGTACTGTTCACAATCAGTGACCACGAGTTTAGTTCTTATTCATGTACAGCACCTCCACATGCATCATCTCTACATATATAGGTAATCTGGACTTGTTATCGCCTTTCTATACCTTGGTCTGCCATGATGCCTCTTTGAACCATTGATTCACAGCAAATGTTCTTGGAAAAGTATAAAAATAATCATTTACCTTCTCGAAAACACACACTACAGTACTTCCTCCAAAGCGAGAAATACCCAAGCTGTAATCCAAGCAGGAGACATCCATTAATACCCCAATGAGTCAAGGATGGTTACAGGAATACCACCCCATCAATCATGTACAAGACAACATATTGAAAACATCAAAACAAATATACAGAAAAAATTCTCTCAATATACCTCGTCCCCTTTCTTCAGAATATCGCCTTCACATTTGGTAAAAGTAATGCTGCCCACCATTGTTGCTCCAATGGCCACAAAAGCCATCTGCAATTACACGCATCTAAAAATAATCATTATAATATATATTAGTTCAAATTACTAATATTTCCATATTGCTTAAATTGTCTTATTCGTTTGTTCTGCTAATTAGTAATAAATCACTTTGTAGTCTTTTGCTAATATTATAACTCCAATCTTGGAGCCAATCTACAATTGAAAAATCATCTTGCCATATAAATGCAAATTTATTCATGCATTTCATGGATGATCAATACTTAGTAATCCAAACGTTGACCTATTTTATTTCATGACAGAAAATGAGAACCCATTGCCTGTATTCCATGATTGAAATAAAGCTTTGAACTATTTAAATGGAGATATAAATTTATGGGTTTAGTAAATAAGACAGGATATGCCAATATGAAAAAAAGACACAATTTCGCAATCCAAAAGTGTGCTCTTTAAGAGGGATGCTAGTGACTGCTCTAAGATATAGTTAGGATAAAATGTTAGTTAAAACATTATCCAAAACATGTAGCTTCAATGAGGACTCTGGGAGAATGCAGAATCTAGAGCGTGATGATGTAATGTCCCCTTTTCCAAGCTAGTTTGTTTTGGAGACTTCAAGCCCATTCCTCTTCCCATGGGCAAGAAGAAAATGAACAAGGGAAGTGATTGTCATATTTTTCAGTTATTTTCGTGAGCATTTGCATTCTTCTTTAATAGTTTTCTACATAAGTCTGGTCGGCTGGGTTATGAAGGTGAAAAGCCAAAGGGAAAATAAAAGAAAAGTACCCTTATGAGGTTGGTCCAAGTTTGGAGGCATTCTAATTTGTTTTGGCGCTACAACAAGGTATAAAAAGGGTTCGCTTGGCTCATTTGGGGATCATCTCTTATCTAAAATTATAACTTGCATGGTTTTTGGGCTGATTGCTCAATCACTTCCACTTAAGGGTGAAAATCCTTTTGTGTGGCTAATAAGGAGGATAAAACCCTTCCTTGCTTGATTGAAGAACGAAAACTCTTCAATTTATTGTTTTCAAGGACTTCAAAAAGATTGATGTTGCAGATTTTCAGCTAGGGTTTGATGGGAGAAGAGCTGCTAGGTTTTGAGCACCATTTTTAGGCCCTCTCCTAGGGTAGCGACTTGCTTGGAGGTGGAGTTGGGTGCCATCTAGGGCACATTTCTTCATTTGGAGTTGATATTCATATTCCTCATAATTTTAGAGGCTGAATGCACACTTTCATGTGATTTTTGGGGTTTGGAATCTTCATTTCCAGCCATTGTTGTGAGCTGTAATTTTGTTGTCATAAATTTAATTGCAGCTATGTAGAATTTCCAAATTTGCATATACTTTGGAGTGCTTTTGATTGGTATTTGTTCCATTTGTCAAGTATAATATTTTGGAGAATTTATATATCCATTTTCAGCTTGTTTGGAGGGTGTTTGATGCCCTAAAAGTGCAAATATAGTTAGCTGCTAGAGTCAACAATATTTTTGGTTTCTTGTAAATATTAAGTTACTCTCAATTGGGATTTGTGTTATTTCCTTGTTTTTTCAATTTCATCCCTAAAAGGGGCATTACAGTGGTATCAGAGCATCAATCTTCCCATCCCGAGGGTATTTGTGCAAAACGGTGATAAAGAATACAGACATGGATTGGCGACCTAGGTTCTTACCAAAGGAAGAAGTCATTCCGGAGGTGGAAACATGACATTCATGGGTCACAACATTGTGGCCAGCTATGAAGAATATAGGGCTCTTCCGAATGAGATCCGCGATGCTATTTCACTTGCCAAATTCATAGGGGTAAGCAAGGGAAGGTCAAGGCCAAAGCCTAGACCTCATGCGCCACAGAGGGATCTTCAAAATGCTTTGGGGAAGGTGGCACTCTCCACATTTGATGGCTCCAACAAGGGGACAACGAAGCATGGATGAAGATGCTAGGGTTAAACCCTAGACCACAAGAACAAAATTCTTTGGAGGAGGCACTCTCCACATTTAATGGCTCTAATAAGGGGACAATGAGAGCATGGATGAAGATGCTTAGGGTTAAACCCTAGGCCATAATAATACGCCGAGCCAAACCCAAAGGCGTTTTTCTTGAAAGAGGAAAAAGAAAAATCAAATCTCCTAGAGGGTTTTTAGGTGGAGTCCCAAGATGACCATGTTGAAGGACATGGAGAGGTGTTCTTAGATGAAAAACCAAAAAAGGTTTTTGATGCAAAAAAAATCTCCAAAGAAAGAGGAAGAAGTCATGAAACATGAGCCAAGGAAAAGAAAAAATTTGATTTGCAAAATTGTGGAAAGAATTTGGTGGTTGAAGCCAAATCTCCATTGATAATAACGATGTCCAACTTGTTGGAATTTTACAAACATCAATCAATAAAAAGAAAATCAATGGTGTTCTTGATTTCAGCGAGAACCATGATGATGTTCTATACATGTGTCAACAAAATTTGGAAGCAGTCAAGGTGGGAAGATCTTCACTTGTTGAAGGAGCGAAGGAAAAAGAGGGTGAGCTCATCGTGGGCAGCCCAAGGTATGACCATGATGACCATATTTCTGATTTATTGTTTTCTCCTGTCACTGCCATATTTTTGTCATCATGGAAAATATTTTAGGAAGCATGTTAGGTCCAAAGAGACAACTTGCAACTATGGGCATGTTGCTTCTTTTATTCAAGGGCAAGATTGCTTTGGCATAGGTGGTTTCGGAGGATCAAGTTAAATGTCATCTCTTGCACTTGGAATGGAAGCAAAATTATGGGAATTTAAATAAAATTTGTGGTACATTCAAACCTCATTGTGAAGAATGAGATGTTACAAAATGGATTCATCATCCTTGCACCAAGAGGATCCAACAACTTAAACTCACCTTGGGAAGGCACATGGTACATAATGTTGTTAGTGTTGGAGCATCTCGAGAAGAAGAGAGCAAAAATCATGATTCTTGATGGTCGCGATTTTCTAAGTCATTAAGGTTTTGTTTTATGTTGGTCGCGTTTTACGAGTCCATTTGTTCGTTTACTTTCATACGGTTTCCATAACTGCACGCTTAGGGCTCGAGTTTGGACGTTTCGATTTTGTTAGATTTTCTTTGTGTCTTGCCCTTTTGCTAGAATTTCAAAAGCTATGCTTAAGGAAATAAACAAAACATTCATTTCTCTCATTCCCAAATCTGCGGATGCGACTGAAATTTCGGATTACAGACCTATAGCTCTATGCAATGTTTTGTATAAAATTATCACAAAAGTCATGGCGAGAAAGATTAAAACCTCTTTTACATAAGATTATTTCCCTTGAACAAGGAGGGTTTGTTCCAGGACGTCAGATTCATGATGAAATTTCTTTGGCTCAAGAAATCTTGCATTCTATGGATCTCCAGAAATCTCCTTATATGTTTATTAGATTGGATTTATCCAAAGCATATGATAGAGTGGACTGGAAGTTTCTTAGTCAGGTCTTAGCTAAATTTGGTTTTTTTGATGATTGGATTAAATGGATAGAGGCATGTTTAACTTCAGTCTCTTTCTCTGTGTTAGTTAATGGTACTACAAATCTGTTTCGTGCTTCCAGGGGAATAAGACAAGGAGATCCTTTGTCGCCTTTTTTATTCATTATTTTGGCGGAATGTCTAGGAAGACTAGCAAATAGAGCTTGTCAAGAAAAAAGAATACAAGGTGTGCAGCTTGCCAAATCTATAAAGCCTCTTTCCCATTTGTAGTTTGTAGATGATTCTACTTTGGCTGGGAAAGCCACTCCAGTGGAAGCTAAACAATTTGCTAAAATCATCCATGTGTTTTCTTCTGCCTCTGGTCAACTTATCAATGAAACAAAATCAAGTATTATCTTTTTCATTGCTCTATACAACAGGAAGAGAAAATTCTCAAGATCTTCCATTTCAAAAAGGTTCTTCCTATTAAATATCGGGAGTTCCTCTTGTTGCTAAACAAAATAAAGATTGGGAGTGGCTAATAGAAAAGATTAAAGGTAAGATACAAAAATGGACCAATAAATGGCTCTCTACAGCAGGCAGAATGACTCTGGTTAAGGTTGTCCTTCAAGTTGTTCCTATTTATGTTTCATCTATTCTTAATATTCCTAAATCAGTTTTGAAAAAAATTGATGTTATTTGTTAGAATTTTTGTGGAATGGCACACAAAATCAACACAAATGGTCATTAGTAAATTGGGACACTCTATGTCGCCCTAAAAAGGAAGGTGGATTAGGCTTTAGATCAACAGTTAAACAAGCACAAGCTCTTGCTGGAAAACTTTATTGGAGGCTGATTACATCTCTTAATGAATTGTGGGCTATTAATATTAGAGCCAAATATATGGAAAATTATCCACCAGAACATATTATTAGATTGTCCCTTCCGCGAAGAGGATCTCCTATTTGGTTGTTCTCAAAATGGGGGAAGGCATTATCAAAAAAAGGATTTTTTGGATAATAAATAATGGGCATGAGGCTTATTTTTGGCTTGACTCATGGGATGGCCAGCCTCCTTTAATTCAGCAATTTCCTCATTTACATAATCTTATGGCAGCAATGCATCAAAAAGGATGGACAAGAGTTATGCATTATACTAGACAATCATCCCTTCCTTGGGAAATGGGAAGATGTTGGATACCTACTCATGAATGGCCTATTCAAATTGGGAAGCAAGATCAAGTCTTGATTGAACATTTGTTACAAAAGTATCCTCTTTCTTCATCTAATGAATCAGATGTAATAGGATGGGGAAATACTTCAACGGGAGAATATATTGTTCATTTAGGATATGAGGCTTTACTTAAAAGTATTTCTCACCCTTTCCAAGCAATGTTTAAGCAAATATGGCAGCCAACTTTATGGCCCAAGGTCAGTTTCTTTATTTGGCTCTTAGTCCATGGTAGAATTCTAACAAGAGACAAACTCATGAAAGCAAGTTTTTATGGTCCTTTTAGATGCACTTTATGTTGGCAGGATGAGGAGACTAGATATCATCTCTTCTTTCAATGTTCATGGGTGATACCTTTATGGCAATCTCTTGCTAATATGTTTCATTTACATTATTATGGCTTTCACTCTTTTGAGCAATTGATGAAAGATTGGCAAGAACGTCTACCAAAAGGACAAAATTTACTCCAGCTTTATGGACATGCATTTCGTTGTTAATTTGGAATATATGGAAGGAAAGAAATAAAAGAATTTTCCAGCAAGAGATAAAAGATAGGGAGTATGTGTGGCAGAAAACTACAATTAATATGGCAGAAACCATCAAGCAAAAGGTTTCCCTTCCCTCTACTCTTTCTCCGAGTGGGCTAATATATGTAAGGTGCTTTCTTTATAGGCTAAAAGCTCCACTTTACCTGTTTTTAATCTGCCAAGGAGAGATGACAAAAAGCAACCATGGGTTCCTCCTATGTAATTTGGAAAATTGAATACGGATGGGGCTTTTAGGGGAAATCTAGGGATTGCTGCGATGGGGGGTATTGGAAGGCTTTTATGGGAAAGAAGCCTTTATGTTTGCTACAAAACTGGGTATCACTACTAATAATATTGTTGAGGTTAGAGCTATTTATCGAGGACTGCAAAAGGCTATTAAGTGTGGATGGACTCAAATGCAGGTGGAATCTGATTCTAAGGTCATTGTTAGGATGCTTACTATTAATGGGACTCAAAGGAGCTCAAATTGGCGATTGCGAGAGAAATAGATAAAATTAAACGTCTGCAGGCACAATTTTAGACGTTCCAGATCGCACATATTCCGAGATAGAGAAATCAAGTGGCAGATGGACTAGAAAATTGGGCTCTGGATAATCATGACATAAGTTGCTATGGCAATCCTCCTCTTTGGTGGCCTCAACGGGATCAGGAAGCTATGCAGGCTATTCTAAAACTTGACTATCTTTAATGTTTTCTGATAAATTTATTTTCCTTTATAGTGCTCTAGATTGGACTAATAGCTATCAAGCTTGGCATCATTGTAATTGTTAAAATATTTCTCCTATGAAATAAAATATTTGTTTCTTAAAAAAAAAAAATTGGTGATCAAAAGGTTGTGCTTCAAGGCATGACAAGTGGAGCTCCTCAAGTTTCTACAACAAAGAGGATGGAAAGAATTACCGGAAGAAGGCAAGATCTATGGGCTGCACATGGTAAGATAACCCTCACACTTTCAATTTTAAAACATAAAATATATCAAAGAGGTATTCAGCGCTTAATCCATGCACATGCTCTTAGAAGATGTCTTCCAACGAAAGTGGATGTTGATTTCATAAATTTCTTGTTGCCTTAAGCATTGTAAACCAGCTGGAAATTGGCAGTATGAGTGTAAGTAGTAGAAGTCATGTTTTATGGGTTTTATAACATGCTGTCATAAAAATTCATATTGCTATTATCAACATTTTCAGTTTGCCCAACATTTTATTTGCAACCATACAAGTAATCTCAGCCATACATGGAAGTAATCTTCAGTTTTTGATGTTGTTGAAACATTTTCAGCCACCATATGGTTGAATTTTGTGAAGAATTTGAAGTATGACAGTTGTTAACCTATTCTTTTTGCCGTTGTTGGCATTAGAAACAGCCCCTGAACCCCTTTTATGACTGTCACCAAAGTGTTTTCAGTCGCAATGTGGAAGGGTTTTCCGCCTACCATCAATAAGGGATTGTTTGCCGCTGTTTCAGAAGAGTTTCCAACCACCATAATGCTGATTTTAAGCGAGAAATTGCAATGGTATAGCTACAACCATACTTGTGATAGTGTGAATGGAACTTCGAGAGTCCATCCTATAAAGGGGAATTTTGAGGAGAATGCAAGCAAAGGAAGAAAGCTAGTTCACATATCTATGAGGCATGAAGAAGTAATGTTGAGAGCTCTTGTTTCCTTTAATGTGTTTTCTCTATGTGCAGGTCCAGGAATGGAGAAGAAAGAGAAGAAAAGGCATAAGTATGATTCAGACCAGCATGTTCACATATATGAGAAGCAAGGTAACTCTCTCAAGTGGTCTACTTTGGGTCAGCTTTGCATAATGTTTCTGAGTTTTCCATTGAGTGAAGAATGCCATCAAGAGTTGGAGAATGGTTTGATATACATCCCTCCTAATGAAGAAACTAAAAGCACCAAAGTAAGATTCCAAGGGCAGCCCACTTGAATATCAGAGTAGCACAACAAAAGCTAGGTGAAAGGGCTCCTAAATTGAATCTTCATGCAAAGGGTCTCCAACAAAGCAAGGAGGAGACACGGGATGATGTATTACTACCTCCAAATGCTAGAGGAAGTGCTTTCATGACAGCCATGAGCCAAATTGCCACCATTAATGCTGCTGTCATCATTTTTAGCAGCCCCCACATTATTTCAGTTGCATTCATGTGTATGGTTAGAGGATGCTCTTCCACCATAGTTGACAAGGTTGAAACGGAAAGTGAAGATGCAACATTGGAATGTGTTTCAGTTTGTCCAACTGCTCAGTTTTTGCTCTATGACTAAAGACTAAATTAGATTGCGAGGTTTTTTTGTACAACTGAGTATGCATTGAGAAAGGTTGCTAATGCTATTTTTGAAGGTGAAAGTGAAGAGGGCAAAATTGAGGTAGCAGCTGATTTTATTTCCAAGGAAGTTGTTAAACTTCATGGATTGCCAAAGTACATCAATAAGGAGAGGGACGACAAGTGTATGATCTTGTTTTTACAAGAGCCCTTCCATTTGACCGGCACAAGATCCAGGCTTTTTGAGCACTACAGCATGCTTCATCTATTGGGCATGGTACTTGGGCATGTGAGCTTGCATTTTCTTGAGTGCAAGCAAATTTGGGAGGGGAGGATTGTAATGTCCCCTTTTCTAAGTTATTTCATTTTGGAGACTTCAAGCTCATTCCTCTTCCTGTGGGAAAGAAAAAAATGAACAAGGGAAGTGATTGTCATATTTTTAAATTATTTTCGTGAGCATTTGCAATCGTCTTTAATAGTTTTCTATATAAGTCTAGTTGGTTGGGTTATGAAGGTGAAAAGCCAATGGAAAGTAAAAGAAAAATACCCTTATGAAGTTGGTCCAAGTTTGGAGGCATTCTATTTGTTTTAGCGCTACAACAATGTAGAAAGAGGGTTTGCTTGGCTCATTTGGGGATAATCTCTTATCCAAAATTATAACTTGCATGGTTTTTGGGCTGATTGTTCAATCACTTCCACTTAAGGGCGAAATTCCTTTTATGTGGCTAACAAGGAGGAAAAAACCCTTCCTTGCTTGATTGAAGAATGAAAAATCTTCAATTTGTTGTTTCTAGGACTTGAAGAGGATTGATATTGCAGATTTCAGCTAGGGTTTGATGGGAGAAGAGCTGCTAGGTTTTGAGCACCATTTTTAGGCCCTCTCCTAGGGTAGAGACTTGCTTGGAGGTGGAGTTGGGTGCCATTTAGGACACATTTTTCATTTGGAGTTGATATTCATATTCCTCATAATTTTAGAGGTTGAATGCACACTCTCATGTGATTTTAGGCGTGGAATTTTTATTTCTAGCCATTGTTGTGAGCTGTAATTTTGTTGTCATAAATTTAATTGCAGCTGTGTAGAATTTCCAAATTCACATATACTTTGAAGTGCTTTTGATTGGTATTTGTTCCATTTGTCAAGTATAATATTTTGGAGAATTTATATATCCATTTTCAGCTTGTTTGTAAGGTTTTGATGCCCTAAAAGTGCAAATATAGTTCACTACTAGGGTTTACAATATTTTTGGTCTGTTTACACTCAATTGTGATTTTTGCTATTTCCTTGTTTTTCAGCCAACCCTAAACCGGACATTATAGATGACATTTGAACTTGGGGCCGTAAATTGTAAACTCCCAATGATTTACCACCACAACATAGCCCAACAAATGCAATGTCCCCTTTTCGAATTAATCCATTTAGAAGACTTCTAGCTCATTCCACTTCCCGTGGGTTAGAAGAAGGTGAACAAGGGAAGTATTTGTTGATGTTTTTAGTCCTTTTCCATGAGCATTTACATTTTCTTTTAGTGTTTTCCTTTATGAGACAGGTCGGTTGGGTTGGAGGAATTAAAAGGCAAATTAAAAGATAAAATAAACTTCTTTATGATGACAGCTCATTTTGGACAGCAAGGCCATTACAGTCGGGAGGATCTCCACAAAAAGAGCCGCCAAAAATATGAAAGGATCTTTTCAATATGAAGCAAATTTCAAGAAGAATGTTGGGGTGAAGAACACCACTTGCAGCTATGGACATAGAGCTGGTTTAAATCAAATCCAAGATTGCTTTGGCATGGGGAATCCGGATGATCTTTTGAAGACCAAGGTAAATGCCTCTATTAAATTCTCCATTACTTTTAAAATAGTGGGTCATTTGTTGTTTTTATTGCACAAGATGAAAGTTCTGTGTATTGCGTGGAAAGATAATCCTGAAGAGCCATATTAGCCCTTTTCGCAAATACCCGGATGCCCAAAATTGTTTTATTGTAAGTCGGGATTTTGTCTGCGGGAAATTTGTATTTAATTATTTTGAGCCCGTATGAGGCTATTTGCGCTCTGTTTAACTCTATTATGGCGAATATGTTATTATTCCTATATACGGAAGGATTTTAACTTATTTTAAGTTTTGGGCTTTATTTGTAACTTTTGGCAATTTTCGTGTTTTTGTGGTGTCGTTCTGTTTTCTGTAAAATTTCTCTGGAGCAACTCCTTGGCAGGTAAGCCCGATTTTTGGCTGGAGGCGGTGGAAAACATACACGCACATTTTGCCGGAGGAAGTCATCATCGGAGTGCGGATCTTTGGGAAAAAGCGAAGTCGTGCAGGGAAAGCCCCTGCGGGATAGGCGCATTTTGGAAAACAAAGGATTTGGCTGCGATGGGAAAAATATAAGCCGCGGTAGGATGGGAATTGTATACACTACCTTGGCGAGTACTTTTCCGTGTTATAAAAGTCACTTAAGCTGCGAGTGGGAAAAATAGAATTTGGGCGGTGGGAATTTATTGCCTACCTTGCGGGGTGAAAATTCCCATGATATAATAAAAGGAAAGTGACTTAAGTGAAATCATGGGATTTTAGTGCCTACCTTGCGGGTAAAGAATCCCATTGCAAAAGTCAAATCACTTAAGTGGATCATGGGATTGTGGTGCCTACCTTTGGGGTAAAGAATCCCATTATGGTGAAAATTCTTAAAAATAGAATTACATGTGCAAAAAAGTGCGCCCCCTTTGGTGATGGATAAAAATAATTAAATTGATTATTTTTAATAAATTCTATCCTTGGAAAAAGTGCGCCCAAGCTTGAGGAGGTTGAAAAGTCAAAGGAGGATTAAAAGAAAGCAATTAAATTAATTAAATTTAATTTATTTAGTGGCTGCCCCTCTCCTTGGAAAAAGTGCGCCCCATTTAGGAGTTATTTAATGATTTTAAATGCATTAAATCATTAAATTAATTTCTATTTTAGGTGGTATGGTCAAAGCACCTTTGTGAGGCTAAAGTTAAGTCTTTGTGTGAAGGATTAAATTGGATTAATTTAATTTATTGGATGGCTGTCCTTAAACATGCAATTTTAAAGAGAAAAGCATGATTTTTAATTAATTAATTGCCTTTAATTGTTAGGGCAATTATTAATTATAAATTATGAAGGTTATATAAGCATGGGCAGCCATATGGATTTATTATTCAACACAGGTAAAGAATTGCAGCGAGGAGAAAAAGTCGCCCCCATTAGAGGAAGGATTTTGCTGAGACAAAGTGCTAACAAAGGCTAAAAGCTTCAGATTTGGCGCATGCTTTGGAAAAGGTTCATCTTAAATCTGCACAATTGTTTTCCACGAGTGTTAAAGGAGCTCGGTGTTGATTGAAAGGATTCATGATCTCTTTATGTGCAAATTAAACACCATTTTTGGGGCAGCGAGGCTTGAAAAGTGCAGATTTTTATAATTTAAATTCACTATTCATGCTCCGGTGGCCATTTTGTCTGAATAAATTGCGGGAACTCATTACAGTGCTTTATAAAAGAAAAGGAGTATTTATCGATGTCGATACATTGCAAATATCCTCGAATCGAAGAATTGTCGAGATCTGCACGGTATTGAAGAAAGCGAGGCCAAATTAGAAGAAAAGAATTATTGGACAAAGATTGATAAAAGCTATGGCAAAAGGAGATGAAAAAGAGAGCACGATGGATTCATGCATTGCTTCTAAACTTTCAGACATAGGAGACACGGATCTAGGCCCAGAACCTCTTTCTGATTTGATTGATAGATCCAGAGCTGGAAAGACTTCACTCATGCGTGCGGTCAAAAGTAGTGGAATTATTGATTGCTGCGACTTTCCGTGTCTGACCCAATTGCCAGAGTTTGTGATGGAGTGTGCTAGATCCTATCATCCTTCATCTAGATCAGTGCGTGATGTTGCGGGAAAGACAATAATTCGTTTGGATGCAGAATTCTTCGATTATTGTTTGAAGATTCCAGTACGAAAGGTGGTGACTTCTATTAGCATTCAGGATGCTGACAGTAGGTGGGAAAAGCATAGAGTGATTGTGTGAGCATCATGAATAGCGGTTCATGAAGAAGCCTAGATCCCCTTCCGGGTTCGAGAACTCTTCCACGATCGATTTGGTGCGGAGGCGGATGATATTGTCAAATTGCTATGCGGGTTGAATGGTGAAGCGAATGCCTACACTTTCCGGACATGGATGTATGCTTTCATCGGGACCATTGAAATCAACAAGGTTGATTCTATAATCGATTAGTCGAGAAATTATTAGCGGCTGACATCGGTGAGCAAGCTGCGGGCGTAAAGCGTACCTTGACTTGAAGATGACTTCATACTTGGTATATCTGCGACTTCACGGGGTGTCTTTTCAAGCTGGATAGATGTGGTATTCTTTCGGGATCCCATTTTGAGTGTCTACCCCGACTCTGCACTGCGTGCGAGAAGGACTTCAAAGTGATCAGCGATGGTTTCTTCTACGATTTCATCTGCGGAGTTAGACAAAGACTTGAAGACTCACGAGTAGCGAGGAAGCATGGGAAGCGAGTGTCAAGATTGGCGTATATTCATCCGGTTGCGATTTCACATACCTCGGGGTTACGAGCTTTTCGGGTGAACCAGCAAAGATGCGAAGTACCAGTGTGCAGTTGATTGCCGTGGAGCTAAGCGAGGCTGACTTGTGGAGTTACACGACCTTGATCGAAGCGGCACAAGTCTACGGGCTACTTCCCACTCAGCTTTGTGGGATATTACGATTGCATCGGCATTCACGAGCTCGAAGAATGGAAGCACAAATGTTGTCAGAGTATGAGCAAGAGTTCTTCCTGCTGCGGCTTAATTTTGATCCATTTGGAATAGCCGGAAGACAATCTCGAGGAGTACGCACATGTGCCTTCGTTAGAAGATTTCTGGATGAAGTGCAGAAGTGAGTACGAGGTCAGAAAGAAAGATTTCAGCAGGCTGTCGGCAAAGCAAGTATTTGACTTTGGACTAGCGCGGATACCTGCGGATCTTAAAGATGATGGGAACGTGGTACTGGACACTTACCATCAAATGGGAGGAGATAAAGCTCTCTACTGAGGATAGCGATGGCATTTGCTGGCCAATAGAAGAAAGATCGGGAATTTGTGTTGGTGAGTACTTGAGTGGTTGCTTAACGAAGGGATCTTGCCTTGATGAAGTATTGATGAATCAAATCACGGGCAACCGGCGCGAGGAGATTCCCTCAAGCGAAAGCATGAAGGAGAGAAGCGAGAAGGTCGAGAAGTTGAAAGTGCGAGAAGATCTCAAGAGAAAGAGGAGACCACTTCTCGACCATAGCTTTGACTCGACTTCTCCGATTACCTAGTGGATCACCAACTATTGCACCACGCATGCGGCGGGATGTTTCCATGCCTTCATTGAAACCAGTGACGTTCATCTTCTCTCATGACCACTTCGTTCGGCACCCGTTCGGAGGAGATGTTGAAGGCTGCAGATGCGGAGTTCGAAAAGAGCTTTGTCCTTGGATGTTTGAGAGATGATGGCAGCCAGCCAATCTTTGTGGCACTTTACGATGGAGAGGATGCGAGAGCGGGAAATAGTAGCGCACTCAGCTGACTTCTCATTCTCAGAAGTAATTTCTCGGAATGGTTAGCTTTGCGGTTGGTTCGGAAGCAAGAATAGAGATGAACTTAGAGGAACATGACTTGCGGCTACTTGAGGATCGGCGGAAGAGGCAGAAGGCCTAAAGTTGCTAAAGCAACTTCTAGGTTGATCATCGAGGATTCGGGAGAGAAGTTTCTTTGAGATATCGATCCGGCGGAAGGAAAGGTAGAAGAGGAACTCACGGCGAGAAGATGAGCGGTGACCAAAATACCACTCGGTCAAGCTACCCTTTGAAGGATTGAAGCGGGACACGAGACATTCTTTGGATGCTTTGTTCCTTAGGCAGCGATGAAAAGCGGAGAAAAAGAAGAGCTACGAAGCAAATATCTCAATTATGTGAGATCATAGCCAAGGTTGCTAAATCTTCCGTTCGGCCCATTTAGTAGCGTGGTGAGTGATCATCTTATGCGGGAAATGGAAGATGCAAGCAATCAGTAAAGGCTATTGATGAATGGAAGGATCGATTATTCGTCAAGCTTACGTGCTGACTTGGGGAAGTGCGACCCGCTTTAAAGGTTATGAGCGATGCGAGAAAATCAACTAAAGCGGCAGTGATAGAAAGCATAAAAGGAATAAATACGATTGCGAGAGAGTAACTTTGAGTGTTTTGGCGAGATCAACAAGCTGCTAGGAGATGTATTGGTTGCGAGAGCAAATTGTGCGGATGGATCGGTCGAGAAGAGAAGCATTAGAGTTTGCGGTATCTTTCCGTTTGGAGATCTGCGAGTTTCTTGAAGAGGATGCGAGCGCTTGAGAGCGAGAACATCAGATTTGCGGATAGTGTTATTTATTTCTTTCAGAGGAAAGAGTGGATGGAGGTATTACTTCATACGTGCGGATTGTTTCTAACGAGGTGCATGATTCTCTGGAGGTTCTCTTCGATGGTGCGAAAAGAGGATTGATAAAGCCACCAAGCCTTTCACGATGAACTCTATCGGTAGAATTGGTGTGGTGACACTATGAGCGAGACATTGCGAGATTTGGGCCAAGTTTGGAAGAAGTGGAAGCATGCGCAAAGTGTTGAATGAAGGATTGCTGCGGTCGGGACAGAAAAGAAGCGGTAGCTAAAGCAGAGATGGAAAGATCTTTGAACTATATGTTAAACAAGTATATCGGATATCGAACAAGAAGAAGATGTAGATGTTACGGTGGCATGACTTCTTCTATTTCTTTCTTCTTCTATTTTCTATGTTCCGGATGGAAATTGTAAACTTCTAAGTTATTGGTTTTCTGACCATTACTCGAAGTCATGTGGAACCTTTCTATTAGTTAAGTGATACATGTGTCACTTAAGAAGAAGTTAGTTGAGGATGATTGCGAATGTCATCTTTACTTGTTGTTCATACTTTAGTTCGAGTTTGAGTCTTCTATTTGTACTTTCCCTCCTACATTCTATAAGTAGGAGAAGAACCTCTGGGTTAATCATCGATCGAGAATTTGTAAGAAGCAATCTTGTGTTCTAGACTTTGTCTTTGAACCCACGAGAGCCACTTGTTGCGAGAGGAATACAAAGAAGCGAGTTTAGGAGAACTTTGTGTCACGGTGTATTTTGTTTCTTGCTTCTAAATCTTAGATCTCTTAATAGACTTTGTGTTATTTTAGATCTAGATCTAGAAGCTGCCTTTGCTTTATAATTACTGTGTGTTCAAATCTATTTGAGTTTCTTCTATGTGCATGCGATTAGCTCTGATCTACTAATTGGGATGCACATCTTCCTCATTTCTTCTGTAATTCCTTTACTTCCTTCTTACATAATTTTCCTTTCTTAAGCATTTGCTTACTTGCTTGCTGAGAACTTCTTAGTTATGGTTCATGAACTAAGTTGTTAAAGTAAAACCCACGATAGATAGAAACACATTTTTATTGACAAATCGACACGGGAGCCTCACCGGTTAAATGAGGAGATTTATCTCATATTTGCCTAGGTTTGATCTTTATCGACGAGAAAATCTATATGTGATTTTAGCGACTCATTTGAGAGCAACTATCTTTGAAGATCAAAGCTTTTATTGAAGATCGAGTGTTTTCCATACAAATCTCAGCACTTTGGTGAGCGTCCGTTCACGAGATCCGTGAAAAGCGCGAGGAAGGGCGGATCATTTCTTCCATTGCTGCGGAGAGCAATTCAATTTCAATCATCCTCCTCAAGTTAGAAGCCGCATGAGATCTAGTCTTTCACCGGGAAGGAGAGTGCACACCCATCGAGATCCGGATCGTATTGGCATAATCCGTGGCTGGAATTATCCAACAAGTCTATCAAGTCTACACAAGGAGGAGACGTGCTCAAGCTAACATGGCGCACCAAATTGTACCTGTTCCATGGGGGGCGGCTTTTGGACCTCTCAACTTGGCTCCACCTATGCACGATCTGGCAAAGGGATCCAGAAAGAATTTTCCGAAATTCTTTGGAGATGGAAAGCAAAACCCGGATGATCATTTGGCGGCCTTCTTCATATCTTGTGGTGTGCTTGCAGTAGAGCATGAAGATGTCTCAGTCAGGCTATTCATTGAGACCTTACATGACTTGGCTGGAGAATGGTTCTATCGGCTGGCTCCTGGCACCATAACCAGTTGGGCGACTATGCGTGAACAATTTATCAAAAGATTGAGCAAGCTGCAGAGGACACGAGCACGATGATCACCCAATTGGCCTTGATTGAAGAAAGAGCCAAGCGAGAACATGCGGGACTTTATTGCAAAGTTCGAAAGGATTTTGTATAAAATCCCCCGCCTGCTTTGCATTGAGCGCGAAAATCAAAAGGCGTTTTTATAAACGCTCTATTGCACTGAAGTTGGATATCGGCTAAGAAGGCAAGACACTGTAACTTTCTTTGGATGCACAAAATCTTTGCCGTGGAGGTTGAAGACGACTTGATCATGGTGGAAAACTCAAACAACTATCTCACAAAGGTGATGGGGCTTCTTTAGTACATCCGATCCTTTGTTGCGAGAAATTGGCTAATGACATCTGCGAGATCAAGAAGCGAGATCTCTCAAGCGGGAATGCACCCCCTCAAAGAATAACTCTATCCGGACCTTGATGGTCAAAATCAAAATCAAAATCGAAAGCAGACTTGCTTTGCACCACAGCGTTTGGCAATAGAAGGCTGCTCGAGGAATAACTTGGAAACTAATGAAGAGGATCTCGACATTGATGAATCATTTGATGATGAAGACTTTATAGATCCATTGGCGACTCAATATTGGTTACGGACTACGAATCGGTGAGGGCTATTATGAATCTTTTGAAGATTCAGTGGTCACACTTTGCGGTGTTTACAAGGTCTCGAGACACGCAAAATGCCGAAGCATCCCAAGCGGCGGAAAGAGAGAGAAGATCTGGCCGGATGTTACTATCTTGAAAAGAGGTAGCATTCTTCCTTCTTCATTAGCGCCCGAGGAGAAATATTCAAATTCTTTCAATCATGCAAAGAGACCAACGCACATCCTGCTTTGAAGCAAGTCAAGCTTTTGACATAATTGATCACATCAAGAGAAATAAGGTCAAATGTCGGAAATTTGAGTATTTGAGGGCATTTCTGATCGAGTTGAATAGATTGGTCAAATATGTGCAAAGTAATGGTCCTAGCCCAACGAAACGATAATCCACGGGGTATCTTGTCAAGTCAAAGATTACTCCACCTTCAAATAATGCTGCTGCAAGTTCTTCTTCTTCCACCCCTTCTCTGCTTTACATCGGAAAGGATTGAGCCATTCTATGTGTCTTTGCTCATCAGCGGACATAAGCTAAGCATTGCATCTGGATTACGGAGCTTGACAGCGTCATGCTGCCGCCAGAAGTTCTTTGATGCCTTGGGTCTTACATTGACAAAAACCATTGGAAGATGTTATTCCATGGAAAGGCAAGTCCCTCTTGTGGGGCAAATCAAAGATGCGCAGGCAGTACTTGCTTCCTTCCCAGACAAAAGGCTGAAAATGACTATCCTTGTAGCAGACATTCCAGTCTCCTATGGCATGCTATTGAGTAGAAATTTTTGCAAGGAGCTGGGTGGAGAAGTGAAGATGGATTGGTCTTGTGCGCACATACCAATCAGAGGAATAAATCAGAAGCTGGAACCTGAGAAGAAATCTAAGTACACAGTATCAAAATCTGAAGATCCTAGATCTCAGATCTTGTTTCAAGAATCGGATCACGGAGTCTATTACCTAGAAATGGATAAAGAAGAAATTCAACCGGTGATTCGAGAATCACATCAAATTGATAACAAGATTTGGACTCTGGAATTTGATGGTAGCTGCTGTTCATTTGGATCCGGTGCAGGTGTTGTTCTTATCTCTCCTGAAAGGAAGGTGCATGCGCACTCCTTCAAATTGATGTTCGAAAATACTAACAATACGGCTGAGTATGAAGCATTGTTGTTAGGCATGGAGCAGGCGAGAACAATGGGAATCAAATTATTACACGCTTGAGAGAGAATCTTGAGCTGATTGTAAAGCAGATAAGAGGCCTCTACCAAGTCAAAAAAGACAAACTGCGGCACTATAGAGATCGGGTCTACTCTGCTTTATCTTGGATTTTCGCTTTCTCGGTATCTTACATTAGAGAGAACAAAATTCAAGAGCTGATTAAGCTTGCGATTCTTGCAGCCTTGTTGAATCCGGATCAGCCCCTGCATTCTTTAGGCGGGGAGATTCTGAGTGGAAATGGTTTTCGCCCAAAGGTTCTGACAGCGTCCAGTGATAGCGCGAGTTTTCAGCGATGATACAGATTGCTGCATTTCTCAACGAGAAAGATAACTTTGAAGAAATCTACTATGAGGAAGCAATTCACCTCTAAGCGAGACCCTTTATCGGAGAAATGGATCTTGGCGTCTCGGGAGGTCGAGGAGATTATCAACTAAAGGAAATAAAATTCCCAAAGGCTTGGTATCTCTTGAGAAATGTTTGATAAGCATGATCGGATGCTTAAGAAAAATGAAGAAAATGAGGAAGGCTCTTCCTCAGACACCTGATTACTAAATTTGGGGAGCTGTGATGATCCCAAATTAGTAAATCTGAGGAAAGTGTTGTTCGGAAAGGTGAAAAGGAAGCTTTACTAAGCTTCTTAAGAAATACATGGATATTTTTGCTGGTCTATCGGGATCTAAAAACATATCAGCTGCGGAAGTTCAACACTACATCCCACTTAAATCGAGCGAAGCCTTTGGCGAAGCTGCGGCGGCACAATCCAACCATTTCAGGAACCATCTTTGCAGAAATCCAAAAGTTGTTAGATGCGAAGATTATCTATCCCATACACCATTCGGAGTGGTTGGCCAACATAGTCCTGTAAGAAAGAAAAGTGGTGAGATTAGGTTGTGCGTGGATTTCCATGACCTTAATCAAGCTTCATTGAAGGATAACTACCCTATCCCCATCATGGATCACACTCTGCGGGTGGTCTTTGGATCGAGATGCTTTCCATGCTTGATGGCTTCTCAGGCTACAATCAAGTCAAGGTGGCGAAGAAGATCAATACAAAGCAGCGTTCATCACACCTTGGGGAACCTTTGCATACCAGAAGATGCCATTCGGCTGATCAATCTTTGGTGCTACATTCAAAGAGCTATGGATCTAGCCTTTGCTCATCTCAAAGATATAAGCATAGTTGTGTACTGGATGATTTGTGATCTTTTCTAAAGATAGAAGCACACATATTTCAAACTTAGAAGAGGTCTTCATACAATGCCGCAAGCATGGTATTTCTTTGAATCCTAAGAAATCTATCTTTGCTGTAACTGAAGGAAAGCTGCTTGGGCACATTGTTTCCAAAGAAGGAACAAAAATAGATCCAGAGCGTGTCAAATCCATTCAGACATTACCTTTGCCCACATCCAAAAAAGGAGTTCACTCTTTCTTTGGAAAAGTGAATTTTCTCAGAAGATTCATTCCTGACTTTGCTGAGCTAACCCGTCATATTTCAAATATGATGAAGAAGACACAAGATTTTAAGTGGAGCAGCGAAGGGAAGGAAGCTTTCGAGAAAATCAAAGAGGCCCTGTCAAAAGCACCAGTCTTAGTCTCACCTGACTTCAGTAAAGAATTTATTCTTTATTGTTATTCTTCCGAACATACTATGTCAGCAATATTGATGCAGAAAAATCAAGAGGACGCAGAAGCTCCTATTGCTTTCATGAGCACGCCTCTTAAAGCCTATGAGTTGAAATACACTCCAATGGAAAAGCACGCATATGCAGTAGTGAAGGCATGCAAGGCATTCAGGTATTATATTCTTTCCTCGCACACTATGGTTTTGGTTCCAGATACTGCAGTTAAATCTATCCTTACTCAGCAAGAGTTAGGATTATTGAGAGGCACGTGGGTGACAAAAGTTCAAGAATATGATTTGGATATTAAACCAACAAAGCTGGTTCGAGGAAGAGGTCTGTGTGAACTAATGACAGAAATTAAAGCATCAGTACCTGAAGCAGATCAGGATGGAATAGATGAAGATTTACCTGCAGTACTGTTTATAGATCTGGTAGAGGAATGGTACAGTAACATTGCTTACTTTCTAACGTATGGAGAATGCCCAGATCGACTTTCCAGAAAAGAAAAACGAACTATTAAATTGAAGTCAAAAGATTTTGTGCTTTGGGATAATGGTTTGTACAAAAGGGGAATTGATGGTGTATTTCTCAGATGCGTGGATAAAGCTCAACAGGATCAACTACTACATCAGTTTCATGACATGGCTTGCGGTGGTCATTTCTCAGCCCGAGTCACTGCGCACAAGATCCTTAGAGCAAGGTATTACTGGCCCACCCTTTTTCAAGATACTGCAGAATGGGTAGCTAAGTGTCAAGCATGCCAACATTTTGTTGGGCGTGTGAAATTGCCTGCATTACCCCTAAAACCCATTGTGATTGAAGAACCTTTCCAACAGTGGGGTATGGATTTTATTGGAATGATTAACCGGCTTCAGTGCGCGGTCATCATTACATTCTAAGCGACTCGATTATTTTAGTAAGTGGGTAGAAGCTATTCCTGTGAAGAATGCCACTTCCGCTGAAGTGTGCAATTTTATAAAAGAAAATATTATTGTCAGGTTTGGCGTACCCAGCAAAATTGTGCGAGACAACGCTCGAATCTTTCTTACGAGGAGTTGGTGGAGTCTGCTACACGTATGGGATTGACTTGTTCATTCCTCAAACTACTATCCTGAGGAATGGTGAAAGTGAATCTAGTAATAAGAACTTAGTAACTATCGTGCATGAGCTTTGTGAGAAAATCAAAGGACTTGGCATAAAAAGTTGTTTGATGCATTATGGGCGATAGGATCACACAAAGAGGCGATAGGCATGTCCCATTTCAGCTGCTATATGGAAGAGACACACAGAGCTGCCTCTCACCTTGGAATTGCACTGCCCTACGACTTTTAAAGCCACGGAAGATTCCACGTTCACGGATCTATTGATAAAAGAATCATGTACACAGTTGAATTGAGGAAGTCAAACTCAAGTTGCGAGATAGGTTGTGAGCATCGAGAGGAAGGTGAAAGTCATCTTCGACAAAAATGCCGGGGAAAGAAAGTTTGAAGTTAATATTTAGGTCCTTATGGGACAAAAGAAGAGAAAGCAAAAGGCATGCATGGAAAGTTCGATTCACATGGAAAGGGCCTTTTGTGATCAAAAAGATCGCCGGGGCGAGAAAGCTTCATTCTTGCTCATCGGGATGGAGTTGAATTGCGTTGCCTTTGATAGGCAACACTTGAAAAGCTATTCGAACATGAGAAGCGAGGTAAACACATGTATGTACATAAATAAAACCTTTGTTTGTTTTTCCTTGTTTTGTCTTGTTTTGGTGTTGTGTTGTGTTGTGTTTATCTGCTTGACCCGTGCCCAAAAAGACAAGATCGAAACCGAGAGATCTTTGGGATCTCACCTTTTCCTTTGTCATTCTAACAGAGAAAAAGATGTCCTGACGAGACGGAGCAATTTGGTGTCACTCAGATTTCACCCCGAAATCTGTGACTACTAATTTGAAAAAAATTTCGTACTTTTAAAATAGTGGGTCATTTGTTGTTTTTATTGCCTGAAAGTTCCTGTATTGCGTCAAGATAATCCTGAAGAGCCATATTAGCCCTTTTCGCCAAATACCCAGATGCCCAAAATTGTTTTATTATGTCGTCGGGATTTGTCTGCGGGAAATTTGTATTTAATTATTTTGAGCCCCGTATGAGGCTGTTTGCGCTCTGTTTTAACTCTATTATGAGCGAATATGTTATTATTCCTATATACCAGAAGGATTTTAACTTATTTTAAGTTTTGGGCTTTATTTGTAACTTTTGGCAATTTTTCGTGTTTTTGTGGTGTCCCGTTCTGTTTTCTGTAAAATTTCTCTGGAACAACTCCTTCGCCGGGTAAGCCCGATTTTTGGCTGGAAGCAGGTGGAAAACATACACGCACATTTTGCCGGAGGAAGTCATCATCGGAGTGCGGATCTTTGGGAAAAAGCGAAGTCGTGCACGGGAAAGCCCCTGAGGGATAGGCGCATTTTGGAAAACAAAGGATTTGGCTGCGATGGGAAAAATATAAGCCTTGAGTGGGATGGGAATTGTATACACCTGGCAGGTACTTTTCCGTGTTATAAAAGTCACTTAAGGCTGAGTGGGAAAAATAGAAATTTGTGGCGGGTGGGAATTTATTGCCTACCTTGCAGGGTGAAAATTCCCATGATATAATAAAAGGAAAGTGACTTAAGTGAAATCATGGGATTTTAGTGCCTACCTTGCAGGGTAAAGAATCCCATTGCAAAAGTCAAATCACTTAAGTGGATCATGGGATTGTAGTGCCTACCTTGCAGGGTAAAGAATCCCATTATGGTGAAAATTCTTAAAAATAGAATTACATGTGCAAAAAAGTGCGCCCCCTTTGGTGATGGATAAAAATAATTAAATTGATTATTTTTAATAAATTCTATCCTTGGAAAAAGTGCGCCCAAGCTTGAGGAGGTTGAAAAGTCAAAGGAGGATTAAAAGAAAGCAATTAAATTAATTAAATTTAATTTATTTAGTGGCTGCCCCTCTCCTTGGAAAAAGTGCGCCCCATTTAGGAGTTATTTAATGATTTTAAATGCATTAAATCATTAAATTAATTTCTATTTTCAGTGGCTATGGTCAAAGCACACTGTGAGGCTAAAGTTAAGTGCTGTGTGAAGGATTAAATTGGATTAATTTAATTTATTGGATGGCTGTCCTTAAACATGCAATTTTTAAAAGAGAAAAGCATGATTTTTAATTAATTAATTGCCTTTAATTGTTAGGGCAATTATTAATTATAGAATTATGAAGGTTATATAAGCATGGGCAGCCATATGGATTTATTATTCAACACACAGGTAAAGAATTGCAGCAAGGAGAAAAAGTGCGCCCCCATTAGAGGAAGGATTTTGCACAGACAAAGTGCTAACAAAGGCTAAAAGCTTCATTTGGCGCATGCTTTGGAAAAGGTTCATCTTAAATCTGCACAATTGTTTTCACGGGTGTTAAAGGAGCTCGGTGTTGATTGAAAGGATTCATGATCTCTTTATGTGCAAATTAAACACCATTTTTGGGGCAGCGAGGCTTGAAAAGTGCAGATTTTATAATTTAAATTCACTATTCATGCTCCGGTGGCCATTTTGTCTGAATAAATTGCGGGAACTCATTACGGGTGCTTTATAAAAGAAAAGGAGTATTTATCGATGTCGATACATTGCAAATATCCTCGAATCGAAGAATTGTCGAGATCTGCTTTTGAGTATTGAAGAAAGCGAGGCCAAATTAGAAGAAAAAGAATTATTCAGACAAAGATTGATAAAGCTATGGCGAAAGGAGATGAAAAAGAGAGCACGATGGATTCATGCATTGCTTCTAAACTTTCAGACATAGGAGACACGGATCTAGGCCCAGAACCTCTTTCTGATTTGATTGATAGATCAGTGGAAAGACTTCACTCATGCGTGCGGTCAAAAGTAGTGGAATTATTCGAGCTGCGGCTTTCCATGTATCTGACCCAATTGCCAGAGTTTGTGATGGAGTGTGCTAGATCTTACCATCCTTCATCTAGATCAGTGCGTGATGTTGCGGGAAAGACAATAATTCGTTTGGATGCAGAATTCTTCGATTATTGTTTGAAGATTCGATCGAAAGGTGGTGACTTCTATTAGCATTCGGGATCTTGTGGTAGGTGGGAAAAGCATAGAGCTGATTGTGTGAGCATCATGAATAGCGGTTCATGAAGAAGCCTAGATCCCCTTCCGGGTTCGAGAACTCTTCCACGATCGATTTGGTGCGGGAGGCGGATGATATTGTCAAATTGCTATGCGGGTTGAATGGTGAAGCGAATGCCTACACTTTCCGGACATGGATGTATGCTTTCATCGGGACCATTGAAATCAACAAGGTTGATTCTATAATCGATTAGTCGAGAAATTATTAGCGGCTGACATCGGTGAGCAAGCTGCGGAGCGTAAAGCGTACCTTGACAAGATGACTTCATACTTGGTATATCTGCTGCGGCTTCACGGGTGTCTTTTCCAAGCTGGATAGATGTGGTATTCTTTCGAGGATCCCATTTTGAGTCTACCCGACTTACTTTGCACTGCGTGCGAGAAGGACTTCAAAGTGATCAGCGATGGTTTCTTCTACGATTTCATCTGCGGGTTAGACAAAGACTTGAAGACTCACGGTAGTAGCGAGGAAGCATGGGAAGCGAGTGTCAAGATTGGCGGTATATTCATCCGGTTGCTGATTTCACATACCTCGGGGTTACGAGCTTTTGGTGAACCAGCAAAGATGCCGAGGTACCCAGTAGCCAGATTGATTGCCATGGAGCTAAGCAGGCAACTTGTGGAGTTACACGACCTTCAGTCGAAGCGGCACAAGTCTACGGGCTACTTCCCACTCACTGTGGGATATTACAGTTGCATCAGCATTCACAGAGCTCGAAGAATGGAAGCACAAATGTTGTCGAGTATGAGCGAGAGTTCTTCTTCCTGCGGCTTAATTTTGATCCATTTGGAATAGCCAGGAAGACAATCTCCCAGGAGTACGCACATGTGCCTTCGTTAGAAGATTTCTGGATGAAGTGCAGAAGTGAGTACGAGGTCAGAAAGAAAGATTTCAGCAGGCTGTCGGCAAAGCAAGTATTTGACTTTGGACTAGCGCGGATACTGCGGATCTTAAAGATGATGGGAAGCGTGGTACTGGACACTTACCATCGAATGGGAGGAGATAAAGCTCTCTACTGAGGATAGCGATGGCGGTGCGACACAATAGAAGAAAGATCGGAGGCTGTGTTGGTGAGTACTTGGTGGTTGCTTAACGAAGGGATCTTGCCTTGATGAAGTATTGATGAATCAAATCACGGGCAACCGGGCGAGGAGATTCCCTCAGCGAAAGCATGAAGGAGAGAGCAGCGAGAAGGTCGAGAAGTTGAAATGCGCGAGAAAATCTCAAGAGAAAGAGGAGACCACTTCTACGACCATAGCTTTGACTCCGACTTCTCCAGTACCTAGTGGATCACCAACTATTGCACCACAGCAGCAGGATGTTTCCATGCCTTCATTGAAACCAGCAACGTTCATCTTCTCTCTGACCGCCACTTCGGTTCGGCACCGTTCGGAGGAGATGTTGAAGCTGCGAGATGCGGAGTTCGAAAAGAGCTTTGTCCTTGGATGTTTCGAGAGGATGGCAGCCATAATCTTGTGGCACTTTACGATGGAGAGGATGCGAGGCGGGAAATAGTAGCGCACTCAGCAATGACTTCTCATTCTCAGAAGTAATTTCTCGGAATGGTTAGCTTTGCGGTTGGTTAGGAAGCAAGAATAGAGATGAACTTAGAGGAACATGACTTGCGGCTACTTGAGGATCGAGGCGAGAAGAGGCAGAAGGCCTAAAGTTGCTAAAGCAACTTCTAGGTTGATCATCGAGGATTCGGGAGAGAAGTTTCTTTGAGATATCGATCCGCGGAAGGAAAGGTAGAAGAGGAACTCACGGCGAGAAGATGTGGCGGTGACCAAAATACCACTCGGTCAAGCTACCCTTTGAAGGATTGAAGCGGGACACGCGAGACATTCTTTGGATGCTTTGTTCCTTGGAAGCTTGATGAAAAAGCGGAGAAAGAAGAGCTACGAAGCAAATATCTCAATTATGTGAGATCATAGCCAAGGTTGCTAAATCTTCCGTTCACCCATTTAGTAGCGGTGAGTGATCATCTTATGCGGGAAATGGAAGATGCGGCAATCAAGTAAAGGCTATTGATGAATGGAAGGATCGATTATTCGTCAAACACGTGCTGACTTGGAGAAGTGCCGACCCGCTAAAGGTTATGAGCGATGCGAGAAAATCAACTAAAGCGGTGATAGAAAGCATAAAAGGAATAAATACGATTGCGAGAGAGTAACTTTGAGTGTTTTGGCGAGATCAACAAGCTGCGGGAGATGTATTGGTTGCGAGCAAATTGTGCGGATGGATCGGTCGAGAGGGGAAGCGATTAGAGTTTGCAGTATCTTTCCGTTTGGAGATCTGCGAGTTTTCTTGAAGAGGATGCGAGCACTTGAGAGCGGAGAACATCAGATTTGCCGGATAGTGTTATTTCTTTCGAGGAAAGAGTGGATGGAGGTATTACTTCATACGTGCGGATTGTTTCTAACGAGGTGCATGATTCTCGGAGGGTTCTCTTACGATGGTGCAAAAAGAGGATTGATAAAGCCACCAAGCCTTTCACGATGAACTCTATCGGTGGTGGTGACTGCTGCGAGAGCGGAACATTGCGAGATTTGGGCCAAGTTTGGAAGAAGTGGAAGCATGCGGCAAAGTGTTGAATGAAGGATTGCTGCGGTCGGGACGAGAAAAGAAGCGATAGCTAAAAGCAGATGGAAAGATCTTTGAACTATATGTTCGACAAGTATATCGAGATATCGGAACAAGAAGAAGATGTAGATGTTACAGTGGCATGACTTCTTATTCTTTCTTCTTCTTATTTTCTATGTTCCGGATGGAATTGTAAACTTCTAAGTTATTGGTTTTGCAACCATTACTTGAAGTCATGTGGAACCTTTCTATTAGTTAAGTGATACATGTGTCACTTAAGAAGAAGTTAGTTGAGGATGATTGCCAAATGTCATCTTTACTTGTTGTTCATACTTTAGTTCAGTTTGAGTCTTCTATTTGTACTTTCCCTCCTACATTCTATAAGTAGGAGAAGAACCTCCGGGTTAATGATCGATCAGAATTTGTAAGAAGCAATCTTGTGTTCTAGACTTTGTGCTGAACCCCTGAGAGCCACTTGTTGCAGAGGAATACAAAAGCGAGGTTTAGGAGAACTTTGTGTCACGGTGTATTTTGTTTCTTGCTTCTAAATCTTAGATCTCTTAATAGACTTTGTGTTATTTTAGATCTAGATCTAGAGCTGCCTTTGCTTTATAATTCTGTGTGTTCAAATCTATTTGAGTTTCTTCTATGTGCATGCAATTAGCTCTGCAATCTACTAATTGGGATGCACATCTTCCTCATTTCTTCTCTGTAATTCCTTTACTTCCTTCTTCTATAATTTTCCTTTCTTAAACAGCTGCTTACTTGCTGCAGAACTTCTTAGTTATGGTTCATGAACTAAGTTGTTAAAGTAAAACCCCTGATAGATAGAAACACATTTTTATTGACAAATCTGACACGGGAGCCTCACCGGTTAAATGAGGGAGATTTATCTCATGACTGCCTAGGTTTGATGCTATGCAGAAAATCTAGCCAACTTGATTGTAAACATGTTTTTGGATTTCAAGCATGTTGTCATAAGAATTTGTATTGTTGTCATAGACATCTCTAGCTTGTCCATAATTTTATTTGTTGTCATTCAAAAGAGGACAGCCACGAGAAGGGATAGTTTCCACAATTTCAAGGCATTTTCAGTCATTAACAAAGTGTTTCCAGCCCCCACTACGTTGCTTTTGTAAGATCTCATGAGAGAGATTCAATATGACAGTAGCTATTCTTGTTTTTCATTTGCTGTTCATGCAATTTTCAGCCCCTTTCAGTTGTTGTTGATAGTTGTAGAAGAATTTCTAGCCATTTGGGTGAAGGGTGCTAACAATAGCAACATGCTTACAACTTTCACAAGAGGTTTTCCAATTACTTTCATCCTGAATTTTGAGGGAAAAATGCATGATTACAGCTGTGTTTGGGGCAACATGACTGAGTTTTTGGACAACCATCACTTGTATGAAGTTTGCAAGAAAAAAGGAGTTGGCCATCATGTCTACAAGGCATGAAATGAAGAAGAAGAGAACTCTTGTTTTCTCTAATAAGTTTGTTCCATGTGCAGGTACATGTGTGATGGAGGAACAACTGAGTTTGCTCTTTTCCCATACAAATGAAGGAGCAAATGAGATTGCAGCTATAGCAAAAGATGACATCATGAAGAATGTCAAATTTATGGTCACATGTGATCGCCCTTTGCAAGGAGATGAAGCCTCTTCCATACTTGAGTTGAAGCGGAAAAGATTAGAGACATTGAAGAGGCAAAGGGCAGCAATGAGTATGCAGCCCGGATATCCTTATCAGCTGCCACAAATCATCATTTTTGGACAACAAAAGAGTTCGCTACAGAAAGGTGACTTTCTTGTGTGGTCCACATTGGGACAGCCTTGCACAATGCTTCCTAGTTCATCATGGAGAGTAGAGCACCATTGGAGATTGGTGAATGGTGAGTTTCAAAGGGCAACCCACTTGAAAATCAGAGCAGCACAACAAAAGCAAGGTATAATGACTCATAATTTGGTTATTTTTGCAAAAAGGCTCCAACCAAGCATAGGAGAAATAAGGGGTGATGTTTGGTTACTCCCAAGTGTTAGAAGAAGCATCCTTATGACAACTATGAGCCCATTTGTACTCAATAGCATTGCTGACATCATTTTTGGCAGCCCTCATTCTTTTTAGTTGCATTCATGCATGTGATTAGAGGGTGTTCTTCCACCATAGTTGACAAGGGTGAGATGGAAGGTGAAGATGCCCCATTGGAAATGCTTTTATTTGTCAAGTTGCTAAGCATTTTTCAGTAAATTGCCCTTTGTTTGAGCTTGAAACTGGCTAGAAGGTGTTTTGTACAGTTGAGTGTACAAGGGAAGAAATTGCTATTGCTGTTTTTGAAGTGGAAGATGAAGAGGACTTCAATGAAGAGGGGCAACAGAGGTATGATTTTGTTTGGGTTGAAGCTCCTTCATTCGGACAGCACGAGATCCAGTTATGGGAGCACTACAACATTTTCTTCCACCTTCATATGATGATACTTGGGCATATGAGTTTGCAATTGCATGAGGGAAAGCAATTTCGGGAAGGGAGGACTATAATGTTCCCTTTTTCGAATTAATCCATTTAGAAGACTTCTAGCTCATTCCACTTCCCGTGGGTTAGAAGAAGGTGAACAAGGGAAGTATTTGTTGATGTTTTTAGTCCTTTTTCGTGAGCATTTACATTTTCTTTTAGTGTTTTCCTTTATGAGGCAGGTCGGCTGGGTTGGAGGAATTAAAAGGCAAATTAAAAGATAAAGCAAGCTTCTTTATGAGGTCGGTCATGGGGGAAACTCCCTCATGGGGTTTGGCACCACCTAAAGGATATAAAAGGGGTCGCTTAGGCTCATTTTGGGCATGCATCCTTATTATAATTTTATACTACTTGGTTTTGGGGCTGGTTGCTCTATTCCATTCCACTAGAGGGCGAAAATCCTTTGGTGTGGCACACAAGGAAGACGAAACCCTTCCTTGTTCAAAGTTGGAGAACGAAAACTCTCCAATTGGTGGTTCCAAGGGCTTCAAAGAAGGTGATCTTGCTGGTTTGCAACTAGGGTTTGGAGGAGAGAGATTTGTCAAGGTCTTCTACATCAACTTTGCACCCTCTCCTAGGGTGGCGACTTGGGTGAAGGAGGGTTTGAGTGCCTTCTAGGGCACAACTTGGCATTTGGTGTTTATATTCAGATTCCTCATAATTTATAAGGCTGATTTCTCACTTCATTGGTATTTTTGCGGTTTGGAATCATCATTTCCAGCCCTTAATGTGGGCTGAACCTCTGTTGTCATTTATTTAATTTCCAGTTGTGTTTAGAGGTTGATTTCTTGGGTGATAATTGTTCTAAAATATTCCTAAAGTGCCTCTACATGTTTTAGATGATGGGAATGGTGATATTTTGATGAATTATTGCTTTTTCCTTGCTGCTGTCCTAAAAATCAGACTGTTGTGCACTGCTGTTCTATTTTTCAGTTGGCTGATATAAAAATCAGAATATATTTCAGTTTGGGTTTGTGTTATTTCATTGGTTTTCAGTTCAGCCCTAGAAAGGGACATTACAACAAAACATTTTATATTTCTTCTTATGTTACTGTTCTTCTTCGACCCACCAAATCAATAATAGAAAAAGCATCAAGTGGAAGTCACTCTAGTAAGAATTCCCAACCAATTAGGAAGGAATACATTTAATTTTCAAGTGATGGTTGCATAACCATTCACAACATCCCCTACTAGAATTTTGTTATATGTCTAGCTAGTAGGTTTGTGTCATACTACACCCAAGTCAAGTGCTCTTTTCTTAAAGCAAAGAGTCTCTTCAACGAGTAAAGCTTGTGTTATAGAGCCCAAAATATGAAGAAACGACTTGAAAGATGAATCTTATAGCATATTATATGCAAAACAAAGTTTGTGATTCGCAAAGCCCATGTTACTAAAATATTGAACTTTATGACCTTTTGTTGTTTCCCCAAGTCATCCTATTGCTCTAAGGTTGAAGACCCATTGGATACTGCCTTAAGAATCAATTTTTATTATCTTTGGCTTTTCCTTAGTTGAGCCTTACGCCTTTAGCATTTCCTAGTTGAAAGATTAAACGATGTTGTGTCCAACACTTTTGTAAAGCATTTTGTCCTAAAGTCTGAGATGAATCTTGGTGCCCAATGAAAATTAGCCAAATGTCTGGCTGTTATTTTCTTATTGATACATTATTAAGTTTGGTGGGTTCTCTATTGCATATGCATGACTGTCATCGTTGATCCCAAGTCATTTAATTTGAGTCGATTGCAATATTTTGGATATTATCTGGTCAACCATCGAAGGCTTTCTTCTTAATGGTTGACCCTCAGCCTCTTGTCAAATTACCTCTAAATGCTCTCTCAGCTTAAGCATGTGGCCTTTGATTTATTTTTCCTTTAGTCCCCACATTGAATCAGCCCAAATTTAATTGATCATTAAATCTAGACAAATGCTCATTTCATATTTGTTCGCCTTTATGGCCCAATGCATGTAGGTCCATCATTCGACAGTGCCAGCCACCACACTACGATGAAGTCTAAATTGATCTTGATTAATCAATTCCTCAAATAATGCAATAAAACTTCTACCAAAAATGTCTATTTTATTATTGGTCCGCTCTTACAGAGAAACTCTTGCAGGGCCAAGTCTTTCTTCATCAAAAAAGCAAGCCATTGGACATGCTCAAGATTAAATCTTGATTATCCATTGTATCCATTAGTTTTCCCTTACACTACTATTGATATAGCCCACATTTTTATCCATCTAAGAGCATGCATGTTTGATTATTAGAAAACAATCTAGATTAAAGCTGCAACTCATAAGCCACATGGGTCCATTGTGCCATGTCGGGCTAAGGTGTTTTCCCACTCATTGGCTTGCGGTTAGGCCATTACCAAGTGGTCCCACTTTCCTTTACTTCATAAAGATAAAGATTGATGTGTGGAAATGGGTCCCACCTCATTTTATCATTGTGTACGTCTCCACGCTTGCACTCCTACTATTGACCTTGCATATTCGTGTTGTCCGATCTCCACATCGACTCAATGCTTATTATAACCCCCTTTACACTTACCCCTACTTGCTAATCACCAAAGTGCATAAGTACTAAGCCTAGTATTCATAAGCCTTCCATTATCAAGTGCTTAATCCAAATCGCTTATTGCACTTATGCCAACACCATTTACAAACTACCAACCTAAGCTCAATAGGCTGAAACCATCGATTTGCGTGATCAACGGATCAAATTTAAACTTACGTGCTTCTCATAAATTGTAATGTCCCCTTTTTCAAATTAAGGGACATTAAAAATATTTCTAAGTTGGGCACAGTCAATTCATCATCTAGGGACAACTTATTAATATTATTATAAGAATAAAATGTATTTTAAAATATAGGTAGGTAGAAGACCCCTTTTTAGCCTTTTTTTCCTATGTTACTAGGTTTCGCCCCCACCCTCCCGAATCCCACGGATACGGATACATCCAGTACATGACGGATATGTCCTAGGTTTGTCCAAGTACGTCTCGGGTGTAGGGTACTGGATACGTCCTAGTTTCGTCCAAGTATGTCCGGTATGTTTTGACGCACTGAATGTATCTGGGACGTACACACAAAGCTATGTCGGAGGATTTGCCGAATTCCAAAGAATAAAATCAGAATTTGGCTATTACAATTTAAATAAATAAAAATCATTTAAAAACATCATTATATTCTTACATTGTAAAAATATTTTTCCCCAAAACCCTAAAAATTGTTTGTTTTCTGTGAATAAAAGTTTGAAAAACTCGTTGGAAAACCATGGGAGGTCTGATGTAACTGTCATTCATATTCTGCAGCATGTTGTTTTCGTTTAATCCCTTCAAGGTTCAGCTGTCATTTATATCTCGTTTAATCCTTTCAAATGGTGTCTGTTGTTTTGGTTCAATTCCTTCAACTGTCATATACTGAAACTATTCATGCCCCGAGCTGCGATCTTGATCTGCACTTCGAAATACTGAAACTTATTTGCCATTGAAAATCCGTTGCCGTCGGTGAGGTATTTAGCGCGACTCTTTATGTGAGAGTTTATAAACATTATGTAAGTTTTATTTATTACTTTTACTTTTTTAACTTTATATTATTTATTGATATTAGATATGTATTAGTTAGTATCTATGTGTAGTTTAGTTAGTATTTAGGTAATAAAATATTAATTTAATTTATATTATTTATTGATACGTATTTAGTTAGTATCTGTGTAGTTAGTAGTTTATTGCCTAATATTATTAATTTAGGAGTTAGTATTGTTACTTTTTTTTTGTTAAATATTAGTTAGAGTTTAGGTGGTATTAGAATGAGTATATTATTAATTTATTAATAGATTTATATAATTATATTATTTACTAATTACTATTAAATTAATAAAATAGAATTTATAGTATTAGTTTAATATTATTAATTTATTAGTTATTATTTAATAGTTTACTATTAGTAAATTATTTATTATTAAATTAGTAAAAGGTAATTTTAAAAATAAAAATTATAAAAAAGGAATATAATATTTGTATATCATAGAAAATGAAAAATCTTAAGTATATTGAATGTTTTGAATGCTGATCGTACTAGATTTTTCAAGTTTTGTATTTCTTATGGACTTAAAAATGAGTGTGTGTAGAATTTTTTTAATACATATGTACGGATGTATCCAAGATGTATCGTACCCAAGGGTTTTTAAAATCGACGTATCGGCGTAGTGAGCCTATACTCGAATCCGCACCCGTATCGTGGCAACATAGGTCAAAGACCCCTAGTCCAATTTTGTTTCCCGGTGGCTAAGGGTGAATAAAAGGGAATCTTAGTCATAATGAATTAATTATAAAGTGCAATATGAAATATTATTATAAGCACTTTATATTAATTTATTAATGATAAAGTTAAAATAAAAAAAAATAAAAGATAAAGTGATAAAATAAAAAAGAAATAAAATGATAAATTCACTTTATTTTATTTTATTTCCCTAAGGAAAATGTGACCCATGTGGAGATGAAAAAGGTAAACAAAAATATTAGATGCGGGGAAATAAATCTAATTGGTGGTTGTGGGTGGCTAAAAGGCCAAATGAGGTTATAAAAGCAAGTCGAATTGCAAGGAAAGGCATCTCTTTTGTTATGATAATTTTCAGATTTGTGTAAGCTTGCATGCTTTCCATAAAAACTCCAAAGGACGAAAACCCTTTGAAGTTAGCTCTTGAGGACGAAAACCCTCTTGAGGATTAGAGAGAGAGGAACAAAAACTCTTCTTTCTCTTGAGAGGATTCTCCATTCAGGGGTTTCCATTGAAGATCAAGGATTTATTTGTGTTTTCCAGTAGTTGTTGAAGGCTAGATTTGTAGATTTGTGTTACTTCCAGCGAGGGTTTAAAGGTGGAAGCTTATTGCAAATTTTTACCTTCATTTGCAACCATATCTAGGCTTATCTACACCCTTGTAGGTGGAGTTAGGTACATTCTAGGGCATGGCTTCCCCAAATCTCATCACCAACATCTTTGTCATATTTTTAGAGGCCAAAATCATATGGTTTGCATATTTTTGGGGCCACGGAATTTGTATTTTTAGTTGTCTAAGGATTGTCATCTGCAGATTTTATAAAATAATTCCAGCCTATTATTGATCCCAAATCTAGTATTTTTCTCATGTTTTTATCCTCATAAAAATCGTTGCTTTGTTTGGGAAAGAGATTGAGTTGTTTTACCTCCTATTTTGTGTATTTTAACTCCTAGAGCAAGTCACACTTTTCAGTAATAATTCAGATCTGCATTATAAAAGTTTTGTATATCTTCTACAACTTGATGTGTTGGTTGGGATTTGCAGATAATCTTTTGGGGTTAGAAATATGTCCATTGGGGACATTATAGTGGTATCAGAGTGATGATTCTCCCGCAACTGTGAAGGAAAATTCAGATCTAAAGAAGACCATGATCAGAGAGCTCCTCTTGCAGATAAGATGAGCCATGTGAATGAAGTGTTCACTAGAGGCAACAGAGAATTGCAAACTTGTTGGTTGGATACTCAGAGAGATCTAAGAGACTCCATCCTAGGAGCCATTGCTGATTTGAGCAGATCTATACAGGGGATGAGTACTACCAAACCAAACTCTCAAGGAAATCAAGGCAACAATGGTGAAGGAAGCTCTAATGGACCAGTTAGAACATCAACCAAGCCTCCACATCAGATTTTCAAAACCAAGTTTCTCCAAAAGGAGGAACAACCAATTGAGGATGATGACATGGAGACATGGGGTAAAGAGTATGCAACACTCAGTTCCAAGGTAAGAGCTATGTTGACCTTTGAAGAATTTTGTGAGTTGAAAGATAATAAAGGCACTAGAAAAAATAGAAGATCTCAACAGGTGAAAACCACCATGCAAAAATTTGAGAGGAAGCAGCCCATAGAGTATTCCACCATGCAAATTGAAGGAGAATAAGCTTATAGAGAAAAAGGTATGACTTATAATGAGCAAAATGTTTGTATTAGTGGGGAAGGCAAAGAGGAACAAACATTAATTGTTGGATGCGGAAGTGAAAAAGATGTTTTAGTCCTAAAGAATGAATCATTGTCATATGGGATGGACTTACCAAGCCATTGTATTGGTGGACATGAAATTGTGAAAGGTGTTGATTCTTGTTTTATGTTTGAAATCATGAGTGGTAGTGCTGTTTTGGAGGTTTCCAAATCAGCAACAAAAGGTAAACATTTTGATGATCTTCTCTATAAGGAGGTTAGTAGTAGCAAGGATTCATTGCATCATCTTCATACTATGTTATTACAACAGTTCTATCATGATGGTATTCAGCCTATTATGGACAAGAATGCTAAGGATTTGGTGCAACGAAGTCAAGTTATTCTGAAGACAAAGAATGATGAAGATCTTGATGGTACTCCAAGGTATGAAAGGAATGAACATGTGTCAAATTTATTGCTGCATATTAAACCATTTCAGATTTGCTTTCTTCATGAGAAGTATGGTAATACAAAGTGTAATATGGAGCATGTGGATCCCTTGTTCCAATTTCATGATTGTGGGCATTATGAGAGCTACATACTTTGGCAAGAGCTCTCTCATTTGACAGGTACGGGAGCTAGATTGTTGGAACACTACAACATGTTTCATCTATTGCATATGGCACTTGGGCATAAGAGTTGCAATTGCTTGAGGGCAAGCAATTTGGGGAAGGGAGGATTATAATATCCCCTTCTTGGTCGAAGACCCTTAGCCCAATTTTGTTTCCCAATGGCTAAGGGGTGAATAAAAGGGAAACTTAGTCATAATGAATTAATTATAAAGTGCAATATAAAATATGATTATAAGCACTTTCTATTAATTTATTAATGATAAAGTTAAAATAAAAAGAAAAGAAAAGAAAAGAAAAAGATAAAGTGATAAAATAAAAAGAAATAAAATGATAAAGTCACTTTATTTTATTATTTTCCCCAAGGAAAATGGCGACCCATGTGAAGAGGGAAAAAGGGCCAAAGAAAAAATTAAATGCAAGAAAAGAAATGTGATTGGTGGTCTTGGGTGGCAAAAAGGCCAAGATTTGTTATAAAAGCAAGTCGACTTGCAAAGGAAAGGCATTTTTTTTTTGCATATGATAATTTCTGATTTGTGGTGTAAGCTTGTATGCTTTCCATAAAAACTCCAAAGGATGAAAACCCTTTGAAGTTGGCTTTAGAGGACAAAAACCCTCTTTAAGCTTAGAAAGAAGAATGAAAACTCTTCTTTCTTTTGAGAGGAAGCCCTACTCAGGGGTTTCTACTGATTTTCAAGGTTCTACTTTAGAATTGCAGCGATATTTGAGGAGAAAAATGCAGATTTATATTGTTTCTAGCTAGGGTTTGAAGACACAAGTGTTGGGGCAGATTTCTACCTTCAGATTCAACCTGATCTAGGGTTATCTACACCCCTGCGAGTGGAGTTTGACCCATTCTAGGCACCGATTGTCCCGAATCTCATCACCAACATCTTTGTCATATTTTTAGAGGCCAAAATCAGCTGGTTCGCATATTTTTGATGCCAAGGAATTTGTATTTTCAGTTGTCTAAGGACTGTCATCTGCAGATTTTATAAAATAATTCCAGCCTAATATTGATCCCAACTGGTATTTTTCTCATGATTTTATCCTTATAAAATTGTTGTTCTATTTGGGAAAGAGATTGAGTTGTTTTACCTCCTATTTTGTGCATTTTAACTTTTAGAGCAAGTCACACTTTTCAGTAATAATTCGGATCTGCATTATAAAAGTTTTGTATATCTCTTGCAACTTGCTGTGTTGGTTGGGATTTGTGGATAATCTGTTTGGGGTTAGAAATATGTCCATTAGGTACATTACAACACTCCCTAATTGTCCTTAATTGGACTCAATTGCTTGTGTCTCATTGTTATCCTTTTGTAGAAAATAAAAACTGACATGATCAAATGTCGAAGTCTAGCTCTTTGCCATCAAATGTAGCCTCCACAAATGTTTCATAGGAGGGAAGCAAACTATTCAAAACAAGCACAACCAAGTCATCATCATCCACCTTTTTATTGATGGAAAACTCAATTGGTCTCGGAGATCTTTCATTCGAAGGTGTTCTGACAAGGACCCATCCTCCATCATCCTTGCTGAAAACAACAAATTCTTTAGGTATAAAACCTGACTCTTCTCTGAAGTCATGTGCTTGTTCTTCAGACTTGTCCATAGCACACTAGCCTTAGTGGCGTTCTAGACCTCAAAGATATCAAATCATTTGACACTCACAAATTACAACTGTAGCAACAACAAAGCAACCTTATGATGCTTGTCATAATCTGCAATAGGCTTGGCTTCCATGTCAAGGATTATTCCATCGCAGTCCCAATATCCTGTGATTATCAGAATCTTGTGACTCTCGACATTGTAATTCTAGGTAGTCAATCTCTGCACCTCCGATAGAACAAGATTCTGAGTATTGGCCAGTTTCCACACAGTACTTGGATTTTTCGACTCGGAAATCAATGCAATAGAAGAAAGTGCAGTCTAAAATCTGAATACTTGAATTTTGACCCCCAAATTGATGCAATAATGAAAGAACAGTTTATATTCTGACTTCTAACCTGCAAAACAATGCAAGCAGAAATAAATTATCACAACACAAATTTCAAGAAAAAACTTACAAAGTTCTGGTCTATGACTATTTTGATCTTTCACCAGTCATGCTAGCAAGAAATCACTATTGGAAATCAAAGAACCAATTGTGCCCTAGCAGGAAATTGCGGCTGCAAGTCAGAGAAATGAAAAACCTACCCTAGACAGTAGTTCATGTTTTACCCTCAGAAATTGGAATCCATTGACTGTGCCCTTGCCCTAAAAAATACACTGCTTTTGTTGAATATGCCCTGGTGTGCTAATTGTCCCCTTGTGTTTTACCATAACTCAATAAAGTAGCAAACAGTGACTGAAAATGATCATAAAACACGCAATTTTCACTGTTCTGTGCCTTAGCAAATGTTTTAAAAATGTTTTTCATACGCATCTACGTTACCTTCGAATTAGATAGAATCAAAGGGCATTTTCCCTCGAATTTATAAAAAAAAAAGTTCAAAATGTCAAATCTGCATTTATATTTAGATGGGATTCTCCCCTAGCAGTTCTCCATTTTCTGTGACTGTGAAAGTCACCAAGCAGTCTGCAACATGTGCCACATTTTCTTCTAGTTTTTGATCTTGGATCTGGTCTAGATTTGATTATTCAACAGCCGTGCCCTACTAGCAGGAGTGTTTAGCAGTTTGCGACTGTAAAAAGCCATGATATTGCACTTTCTCTTCAAAATCGTGCCTTGAAATGATGTCTGAAACTCTCAATGCTGGTTCTTTGCCCTCGACATCCGACCTCTCGCGATTATGGAATCTCACAAACCTTATGCAAATCATGTCTGCCTCTTTCCCATGTCTAGTTTTCACAAGTTTTCCTCTTCAAGCTTGACTTGGTCATCTGTACCTCCAATGGCTTCCTCAGACTTTGAAATTCTTTGTCTTCTTTCCCATGGTGCGTACCTTTTCCAGACTTCCTTGAATCTTGAAGTCACTGAGCACCAATGGCTTTGATACCAATGTTAGAAGATGTGAATACAAAAAGAATGAAGAGAAATGAGAAAAGCACACCACACATATTTTGAGGTGTGTGATGCTCATATGTATCATGCTGAAAGAGGTTACAATATAGTTGCGGAAGTTAATAACCAAATATTAGTTAGCTGATTACTAATAGTTCATTGAACATTAACTAGTATGCTTTAATGGAATGAATACTTTATTGGGAAAAAAATCATGAGGGAACATTTGGGGTAGTAAGTCATATGGGCAGTGGAGTCAAGGGTTTCCTCCCAGTGGACATGGGAAACAAAATCTTACTCAGCTATGGCAGTAGAGGGAAAATAGTACACAAATATCACATGGGAAAGGCGATTCGCATAATCATTGGCATACTAAGTATCATATTGAATCGTGGTGTGGATGTTAGAGTATCTAAGGGACAAAATGTCAAACAAATAGACAAATTGTCAAACAAAGAGATCACAAGGCTCTCCTTGACCATTACATAACATGACAGAACAAGTACATACTAAAAATTGGAAAATCACTTCAAATATTAATAAAATGGATAACAATGCTACAGGAAAAATGTCATTTATGAATGCACACACGAAACATTCCTATAAAACAAATAGCATTAGAAATATAGGACAGAAAAGATGATGATTTTATGACGCATGTTTGGATAAAACAAAACTAGAAAAAGGGAAAATATGACATATTGATTCAGATCAATATTGGAGGATAATGGATGAGAAAATAGACATGGCCTGCAGAAGCTATGAGTTGCCTTCAAAATAATGCACCTAGATCCTCAAGGAACTTAAAAAACCTCTCTTAAACCATGAGTGTGTACATGACATTGGAATAATAGATTATAACATAAATGCAAAAGCCCCATTCAATAGGTAAAATTTGATACGATTTTACCTTTCCAAATTCTTCACTCGAAATTATGCAGACTACTCGTTTATTCACAGTAAATACATTGCAATATTTACTATTTACTGCTATGGGATTCACCTGCAAGAGCAACAGACACAATCCATTAAGCACTAGATGTAGTATTTGGTCATTAAAAAGATAAAACACAAGGATTTTCTTTGTTGTGTTAGTAGACTGTTTATCTATTCTATGATATATGAATCATTTTTTCTGTAAAAAAATAGAAAGAGAGAAAAATGTTATTCTTTTTCAAATGCAACACTGAATGCTAATCCCTGACACAGTACACAAAAAAAAATTGACGAAGGTAAACATACTGTATATAAATGACCAGGAATCTCAGTGAATTTTCCTATGACACCACTAACAGGCATATGGAAACGATGATAATCCTGCATGACAGAAATAGATATGTCAAACAAAAACAAGAATGCTATAGTGTGCATTATTACATACTGAATTTGAATGGAAGCCAAGCTCGCTAAAAGAGGTTTTCCTTTGTTTTTATTAGTTCTGGTAGAAAAGGCATTGACCCATTTAAATGTTTTATATTATTTATTATGCATAAGCAGAAGAGGATAAACCTGTGGAGCCAATCGAAATATCACCAAAGCTCCTTCATCAAAAAAATGTGAATACATTTCATCTCCTAATAGACCTCGCACAGAAAATTTTTGTCCCTGCATAAATTTAGAAAATTCAAATTTGCATAAATGTATTTTAACTAAAGGTTTACCATATTTAAAAACAATATGCAAAAGAAATAATTTCAAAAAAATTCATGTCATGTTTAATTAGTTTCACAACTTCATGTGTTTCCCAATTGTGACTTTTCCTTTTAATTGGGGCCCCACACCCATTGCATCAAAAGAGCAATTTCATACAGCAAAAATTGTCCACTGAAGCGTGTTGGCTAGATTTTCTGCATAGCACAAAACCTAGGCAGTCATGAGATAAATCTCCCTCATTTAACCGGTGAGGCTCCCGTGTCAGATTTGTCAATAAAAATGTGTTATTATCTATCAGGGGTTTTACTTTAACCACTTAGTTCATGAACCATAACTAAGAAGTTCTGCAGCAAGTAAGCAATTGTTCAAGAAAGGAAGTATTTTATAGAAGAAGGAAGTAAAGGAAATACAGAGAAGAAATGGGGAAGATGTGCATCCCAATTAGTAGATAACAGAGCTAATTGCATGCACATAGAAGAAACTTAATAGATATGAACACACAGAATTATAAAACAAAGGCAGCTCTAGATCCAGATCTAAAATAACACAAAGTTTATTAAGAGATCTAAGATTAAAAGCAAGAAACAAAGTACACCGTGACACAAAGTTCTCCGGAAACCTGCTCCTTTGTATTCCTTTGCTCCAAGTTGCTCTCAAGGGTTCAGCACAAAGTCTAGAACACAAGATTGCTGCTTACAAATTCTGATTGATGATTAACCTAGAGGTTCTTCTCCTACTTATAGAATGTAGGAGGGAAAGTACAAATGGAAAACTCAAACTGAACTGAAACATAAACAAGTAAAGATGACATTTGGCAATCATCCTCAACTATCTTCTCCTTAAGTGACACATGTATCACTTAACTAATAGAATGGTTCCACGTGACTTTAAGTAATGGTTGCAAAACAAATAACTTAGAAGTTTTACAATTTCATCCGGGAACATAGAAAATAGAAGAAGTCATGCCAGCTGTAATGCTTATGTCTTTTTCTTGTTCTGATATCGGATATACTTGTCGAACATGTAATTCAGCATCCTTCCATTTGTTTTAGCCTAAGTTGCCGTATTGGCGAACTTGAAGGAAAAAATTTGAAATTCGCGAATTTTAACGGTGGGTTGAAATTCGCGATGTAATTCGCGTTTTTTCCTTTTTGGCAATTTTTCCGTTTTTGGTTTTTGGTGAAAAAATCGCAAAGTATAGAAAAAATTTGCCATTTTGGAAAGGGTCCGAGAAGATGTAGCAAAAAACTTGCATGTGCCATAACTTTCATTCGTGTAGCTCCGTTTGGTGTCGTTTTCTCTAAAAGTGCATATTTTCTCGAGCTCTACGCATTGATGGCAATATTTTTCTTATTTTCATAAAATTCATTTTTGCATCTTTTTGGACCAAGCAACTTCTTGCTTGATCTTCGAAAGAATCATGAGCTTTGATTGCCTATAGGCAGTTAGTAATTAAAAATCTTTGGATAGCTTTCAAAACTTAGCAAGTATTCTCCGTGCTCGGACTAATTGTCCATCATCTGCACTTAGTCGCAACTGCGAGCACATGTTTTTGAAGTTTTTGCTTTCAATCACATTATTGTAATAGGTACTTATGAAATCAATGAAATGTGATATTATCTCTCTTTTGAAATGTGAATTTATCTTTT